>BJBW01002577.1:537454-550968 GCA_004320125.1 Scolopax mira
TTTTTTTTAAAGAAAAAACAAACAAACAAACAAAAACTCAAAACAATTTTAAAACAAAGTTGTTTTTTGGGTTGGTTTTTGTTTTGTTGATTTTTTTTTTTTTTAAGGTGGGCTGGCTTCGTGTTGGCCAACCTAAAAGTTCTACATGAGTTCCTTTTCTGTTTATTATTATTATTATTTTTTTATTTTTGTGGGGGCTTGCTGTTGTGGTTTTTCTTTTTTTTTTTTTTTTTTTTTTAAATTTAAAAGATCCAACTCACCACCAACTCAGTTCTTCATATGAAGCTTGCTCTTCTTTGAAACCTGCCATCCACATTATATATATATATATATATTTTTAAGTTCATGAGGTGTTTTTTTCTTTTGAGCTTGCTGTGTCCAAAAAAGTCAGTTGTGTTTTTTTTTTCCTTTTGCCATCCTGAGTTCTTCATATGAGATTTGAGCTTTGCAAAAAGAAAAATAAAATTAAAAAAATACAAAAAAAATACAAAACCAAAAAAATACAAAAACAATGTGAAATTTTTAGACTCCAGCTTGCTGAGTTCCATCAGTTTTTAGCGTTGTTGTGCAAAACTAGAGATATGCCTAGATCAACCTGCCAAAATCAAGCCTGCATCAACCTTCGGTGTGTTCATGTGAGTTTTGGCCTTAATCTGCCAAACGTGAGACTTTAGTCTGCCATTAGAATCCCATACTCATCTCATGCATTACGCTTGCTATTTTGTCTTAGCAACAATGAACTATAACTGTTTCGAAAGACTATGAAAAAAAGAGACATTATATTAATAAAAAAACCCTGCATGCTGGTCATGTACGGTATAATTATTTTTTTTTTCTTTTGCTTGGAAATGGACTTTTGGAGACTATTATGGCATGGCATTCATCCTTTTGTTTTATTGCCTCATCACTTTTTTGGGTTGAAAGCAAAAAAGTGCAACCTTTGATCTTCCTCCTCCTCTTCCTCCCCATTAAAGTTTGCATCTGCTCTAAAACTGCTTTGAGTTACTCAAAACTTCAGACTTCCTTTTAAATGCACTGAAGCATTCCCTCTCCAAAACCCTGCCAGAATGGATTTTGATAACCTAATGTGGCAAAAAAAATAAATATATATATTAAAAAAAAAAAGAGACACAAAAAGAACTTTGGAAAGATGTTCGAAAATAAAATTCACATCCCACTTGGGGGGAACATTGAAACCATGCTGTTGCCTAAAACAGTCTAAAAATTAATTTTAAGTGATCTGCCCCATATCTTTTTTTTTTTTTTTTTCCTTTTGCATTTGGTCATTGTCAAATGTGGAATGCTCTGGGTTCCTAGTATATAATTTAATTCTAGTTTCTGTCATCTGTTAGCCCAGTTAAAATGTATGCTACAGATAAAGGAATGTTATAGATAAATTCGAAAGAGTTAGGTCTGTTTAGATGTAGATTTTTTTTTTTAAGATTGATGCACTAAATTGTTTACTGTCGTGATGTAAAGGGGGGTAGAATTTGCAACGGGACTGTTTTAAAAAGTAGTTTATGCAGCATGTGCTTGCAACTTAAATATAAGTTGGGTATATGTAGTCCTTGCTATACCACTGACTGTATTTGAAAACCAAAGTATTAAAAGGGGGAGGCACCCCTGTTTATATCTATAGGGGTATTTTACATTCAAAATGTATGGGTTGGTTTTTGTTTTTGGTTTTTTTTTTTTCTTCAAAATTGAAGTATTTGGGACTGAATTGCACTAAGATATAACCTGCAAGCATATAATACAAAAACAAAACAAAAAAAAATTACGAACCTGTTTAGAACGCTAATACAATTTATGCAGTTATAAAGATGGCATTACTGCACAGTTTTAAAATGATGCAGATTTTTTTACAGTTGTATTGTGGTGCAGAACTGGATTTTCTGTAACTTCAAAAATTCCACAGTTTTAAAGGCAATAATCAGTAAATTTTATTTTCAGGGACTGATATCCTGTCTTTTAAAAAAAAAATGGAAAGTAAATCTTACCACAATAAATATAAAAAAATCTTGTCAGTTACTTTTTCTTTTACATATTTTGCTGTGCAAAATTGTTTTATATCTTGAGTTACTAACTAACCACGTGTGATGTTCCTATGTGCTTTTCTTTCATTTTCAACTCTATGGTTATATCAAAAGAGAGAATAATCTACAATAATAAACTGCATTTTTTTGATTCCGTACTCAGTTTCTTAGTCTGTAGCTTAAAGTTCCATAACTCCGAGAGCGGTACTTCAGCGTACTGCCCGGCGAAGGAAGGGGTGATGCTGGTACAAGAGCTGGGCTCCGTAACGTTGAGGCTGGGGAGAAAGAAAAAGGGGTAGCTTTGTGTAAAATGGAAAATTTGGTCGCCCCTGCTAGAAATGGAGTGGTCTTTCAGGTAGATGAAAAAAAAAAAAAAACAAACCCTAAACGTGAGCTTTCAGGTGCTGCTGCTGGCTTCTCGCTATTGCAATGAGCTCGGTTTCAGTGACTCAGATCATCCCACCAGGTTTTTAGAAGATCTCAAAGGGGAGGTCTGCTTGAAAAAAAAAAAAAAAACCCCAACCTGATGACATGATACGGCCCTATATTTTGATTGTTTTATGATGGAGTGAAGTGAAAGGAAAGACTTCACATCCTCTTATCATCTGCTCCCAGCAAAGCATGCCTGTCTCTAGCAAGAGATGACACCGCATCAGGCTTGGCTTGTCACAGAGCCACTTAACGCTAGATCGAAAGATTTCTTGCCATTTGGGTCCATACCGCCTCTTATTTTTGTTTTCTTTGCCTTTTCCCCCCCTTCTTCTTTCATTTGCCCTTTGGTTTTCTTTTTCCTCCTTTTTTTTTCTTTTTTTTTTTCTTCTTTTTTTTTCTTTTTTTGCTGCAGGCCTTAGAAAGCCCAGAGAGAACTGAGGAGCAGAGAGAAAAAAAAAATAATTCAAAGGACTTTCTCCAACTTTTGAGAGTTACTTGTCCTAAACGATCAATCCAAAGGTTAATGTGCTAGAAATGCTCAGGTCTCCAGCCCCTCTCCGCTGCAGTTCTCCCTGTCAAAGGGCATTGAGACTTCCAAAGGCTCCTCAAACCCTCTACCTAAAGCCACCTTCCCCAAGAGCCTCCAAGTCCACTTGCAGAGCCCTCTCCCACCCTTGGAACGGGATTATCTGCCCAGTTCATTTGGGAAGCAGAGGCCTCTCCAAAGGATGCTCCTGGATGGGGGTTTTATCTCCAGATCCAGGCTTATAAACCCAGTACTTTTTTTTTTAATTTTTTTTTCCTTTATGTTCACACCCCCCCCCTCCCCACTGTTGGTGCAACTTCTTCCCAGCTGTAAGGTCATCCTTCCCAGGCACTGGTGGCATTGAAAGGAGAGGACCTGTTGCTGCTCCTCTGCCCGGCTGGTCCAGCCTGCATCTCGGACCCCATCCTTCTCTCTGTGCTGAGGTCAGGATGTGGTCCCAAGCTCCCCCCGCCCCGTGGTGCTTGCACCCATGAGAGCAGCGGGCACTGGGTGCTGCTGGAGGTCAGCCTGCTCCTGCTGAGGTCCCTGTGGAGGGGATGGATGCCCGGTTGTGAGCGCAGGCATCGGTGGCCGTGGTCCCCGATGCCGATGCTGCACCTCGCCCCTCCCCGGCCCCAGGGCACCAACCTGCCCTTTGGCATCTGACCTGCTGTTGCACCAGGGTTTGAGTAATGGTTCAAGCTCCAGATTCTGGTTAATTCGAGTTCCATTTTCTGGTTAATGTGTAATCTGTGGGTAAACTGGTTGCTATTGGCCGGGCGGAGAATTATCTCCTGTCATAAAGACAGGGCTGCTTTTATTATTTCTTCTCCCACCTCCCGGCCGAGCCTTTACTGATGCCCAGGTGTTTTTCACAGGGGGTCACTTAGAGGCGTCGCTGCTGCCCTTGCCGAGAGCTCCCCAAGGAGCCCTGCCTTAACGAAGGGAAGGGATGAGGTCTCTCCTCAGCAAAGCCCCCACTGAAGTGGGGCTGCAGCCCCCTGGGGGTGTACAGAGCCCCAGTGCCCTGGACTGGGACCCGTTTCTGGTCCGGCCGCATCCCTTCGCTGCTCCAGGTTTCCTCACAGGCAAAGTTAGGAGCAGGCACTAGGGTTTGAAAAGTGTCGTGAATGGACTGAGTAGCACAGAGCCAGGGGAGCACTGCTGCCTCCCCGGAGTATCTTCTTTCTCAGAGGAAAAAAAAACAAAAAAACACAACAACCCAAAACCAAACACCCTGTTTGAACAGCGATAAGAGAAATCCTTCCTAGAAATAGACGGAGCGCAAAAGGGAAAATTCCCACCACACGCCCAATCTGAGAGGGGAAGAAGGCTCTCTCCCCCAGTTTGGCATCGTTACTACACAATGCAATCTTGCTTTGCAGATTAAAAAAGAAATAAAAAAAAAAAAGAAAGAAAATGCAGCCTTCCTTAGGCTGCACGTGAATTCCAGCCTGACACACGCCAACTGCCCAACTGAAAGGGGGGGAAAAAAATTAAAAATAGGTGCATGTTTTAATGTTCAGCGAAGCGAAGCGAGTGTTGGGGTTCTCTGTATGAATCATTGCAGGGGAGCGCCCACCTTTGCCGCAGGACTGCTTGCCGAGGACTAATTGGAACCGCTCTGCTCTGAATAACCCACATTCATTAATCACCCCTCGCTTGACTCTGGCCTCGATCCTGCTCCCATTGAGCTCGGAGGTACAATCCCTGGGGATTTCAAAGGGGAGCGGGGTCCTGCTGTTCTCCTGCAGGTACCTCTCTGGCTAAAGCAGGGGGGAATGCTGCCCGAGCCGGGCCATCCTGTGTCAAAAGGCATGTGGGGTCTTATTTCCCCCCCCCCCCCATCACTAACAACGTCCTGTTTCTCCCATAGTCCCATGGTGCTTTCCCATTTATTAACTACATTACAAAGAACTTTCATGTGACCGGTGCCAGGAGATACGCGCGGAGAGTGGTCCTTTGCTGGCTGGGAAATGGTGTTCACAGCTCGGCCCCTCTCCTCCCTCCCCATCCCACCTTACCCTTAAGCCTTTTTTATTTTCCCCCCCACTAAACCGAAACATAACCTTCTGCACAACCTCCGGGCTTCTGCTGAGCAGAGTCCAAGAGTTTTTTTGCATTTGTGCTGCAGCGTTTTCTCTGCTGGAGAAATGTCATCCTGGACAGCATCCTAAAACAAAAAAAAAAAAAGAAAAAAATAGAAAAAAAGAAAAAAGAAAAAAATAGAGGGGAGAAGAGAGGGATGTATCTTGGTGGCACCCGTGTATATTTATTTATTTATTGAACAATTTCAGGCGCTGTGGAGAAGCGCCTGGTTGGAAATGGAGCAGTGAGAGCTTTTATATATTAGAAAGTCTTCTTTGCCCTTTTGAAACAAACCCCCCTGCACTGAATCAAAATGCCACTTGAAAACTACCCCCTCTTCCCCACCCCCCCGCGAAACATGGCATCAAATTTTTAGTTTAAAAACCAAACTTTCCCAGCTCTTTTTTTTCCCTTTCCCTTCTGAAAGCATCTGCGCAGCTGTTTCCTCCCCCTCCCTCGGTGTAGCGTGTAGGAAGTTCTTGATCTAGAATCATTCATAATTTTAATACCAATTTCTATTTGACATAATATACTAATATCAGATAGAGAGTGTAGCTGCTTCCTGGATTTAGGGAGGAAATGATGCATATATCAGAATTATCTGCTCAGATGCCAGAACTACATTGGTGTCATTTCAGCATGTGCTGTATTGAAAGGAAATCCTCTATATTTATTACTCCGATCATCAGAGGAGCTAAATGGACCCACTGTTTCTGACACCTGTTCAGATGGCCGAATTTAAAATTTCACGCAGGGGGGGAAAAATAATAATAATCATCCTACATATTTCGGTGTTAGGAATTAAGATTTTTTAAAAATAAACTTTCTTCTCTCCCTCTTCCCGAATCGCTGTGTGTGAGCGGCTGCCATGAGGCTTGGGCATTCCAGGGGTAGCTATGGAGAGTGGGATAGATTTTGTTTGCTCAACCGGGACAAAACCCAATCCTGCTTGTGCGCACACACACACACACGCTCGAGCTGTCTGTAGTCAAATGCTTCAGATATCTGTTTTAAGTGCAGGTCTCGAGGTAGCCCACCCCAGGACGTGGCAGAGGTGAGCGGCTGTTGAAAGAATTGGTCTTTTCGGGAGCCGCTTCACCACTTCACACTTTTAAGGCTCCTCTAATGAATTTTTTGGGGCGCAGCAGATAGAGATCAATAGATTAAAATACTGTACACTCTGCCGCATCTAATTCTTGCTTGCCTGAAATTGTGGGGGAGGACCGAGAATAACATTTGTCACTCTCCGAGGGCTGAGTGCATTCAGATTTGTGAGCTCTAAGCCGACACGATGCAAAAATAGTCCAGGATGTGACTTAACTTTTCGAGTGAAAAGCAAAAGGCCAGGGATCGGTGAGGCTGTAGCCGGGTGTCACAGCAGATAGGCAGCTCCAGCCCTTAGCCCCAGCTATCTACCACTGTATCAGGTTGACCCGGCACAGTGTGATAGCATCTCAGTGCCCTCCATGCAAGCTGCCTGTATCTTATCGCTCGCTGAAATGATCATTTTATTTCGCTGGTGCTGTACCCACTTTTTTTTTAATTTTTTTTTTATTACTGTTGGTTTTTCCCCCAAAGTCTAGCTTTTAAACCCGGGCCGCTTCCGACGCAGCAGCAAGGTGTAGTTGTGGTGCAGTGAGTGATGGGATGGAGATGGCCCTGCCTCTCTCCTTGCTTGGTTTGAAGCCCCGTGGGGCTTTGTGACATGATGTCCTTGATTATATATTTTGTTTATTTATTTATTTATTTTACATTTCTTAATGCATCTCTAGAAGACGTCTTGCGAGGAGGGAATGGAAGCCAGAGCAGAAGTTTGCTAGAAGTGGCATTTTGGGGTGGGGGGGATGCAGGGAAAAAAAAAAAAAAAGAAGAAAAAAAAAAAAAGAAATCCCAGCAAACAAAACAAATCGAGCAGTGTCTTCGAGTTTCCAGCGGGGGTAGGGGATGGAGTGTCCCTGGTTGTCGCTCTCAATTGTTAATTCATAAAGAAGCCCAGTCCTGAAAAATGTTCTCAGCAGCTTGTCCCCCGTGGAAGCAGCGATGTCAGTGGCTGCCTACGGAGGCGTTAAGGCTCAACACCCCCTGTCAGCGCCAGCCCTGGCATCTCCCTGCCCCTCAGTCCCTTGGGGTTGGGTGTTAAACTGGTGTCCCCCCGAGGGAGAGCGGGGTGCCCGGGGGACACGCACCTTCACCTCCCCCGCTGCCCACCGGGGGAGCGCGGCACATTTGGGGAGAATTTTGGCACGGGTTAGTTTGTTTTTTTTAAACCCCCGCTTCCAGTAGTTCGAAAATAACCCGTCCCGGGGAAGGGGGTGTCTGTCGAAGGGTGCGAACCCCCCTTTTTTCCTCCCCGTCTTCCCCCGCCGAGCTCCTCCATCGCAGTCCCGTGGGATGCTCGGCGGGCAGCCCGGGCAGGGGGCGGCAGGGTGGGGGGGCAACGGGGCCTGGCCTCACGTCGGGGAGCCGGGGGGGACACAGGGCTTCCCCGGCCCCTCCGATTCCCGGGGCCGGAGATGCTGACACACACACACGCACACACACACACGCACACACACGCACACACACGCACACACACGCTGAGGGGCTGCCCCACGGTCCCAGCACAGCGCGGTGGGGGGGGGGACAAGGACCCGGGGGGGGAACCGGGCGGGACGGGGAAGGGTGAGGACAGCATCCTCTGTTTGTTTGTTTGCTTGTTTGTTTCTAAATTCAATTCCTGGATCAAAAGGGGAGTCTGTGTGTAACTAAAGGATCCGTCCGTGCATCCCAAGCTTAGCCCGGTGTGTCCCTCAGCTGGCTGGCCCTCCCCTAGGTATGTCCTCTGAGCACTTCCCGGGGATTTTAATCACAATCTTCCTTTTTTGTCTCGTTTTTCTTTTCTTTTCTTTTCTTTTCTTTTCTTTTCTTTTCTTTTCTTTTCTTTTCTTTTCTTTTCTTTTCTTTTCTTTTCTTTCTTCCCTCTCCTCTCCTCTTCTACCCCCCGCCTTTTCCTCTCTTCCTCTTTCTTCCTTTCTCTTGTCTTCTCTCATTCTAAATTTTTTCACCTCTCCTTACTTTTCTTTTCCCTCCCTTTATTTCTTTTCACCTGTGCTCGCACGGAGACTAATCTGAACCCCAATCTGCAATCAAAGGGAGCTTTTTTAAATGACATTTTGGATCAGGCCGTGAGGTCTCTGCAGGGAGCAAGATGGGGAGGGGGCAGGATTCACATTTCATGGCTTTTCAAGAATCTGAAGTTCGGAGAATGGCACTTTCCGAGGCCGAGTTTCCCAAGTCTGTGTGGATGCATCTGGGAATGTATATGTGAATAAGTTTAAGGCCCTTTTCTATAAGAAAGCAGGCAGAATCCCAGGCTTCCCCACAGCCTGAACCCTGCTTCTCCGATTTTGAAAAAGAAGTTCTTGCCAAGACCTTGGCAGTGGGCTCTCGTGATGCTGAAGAGGATGGGGATAAAATCAGGTTTATTTCTTGGTATCAGCTTCTAAAGCTGTGGTGCTCCCTGCTAACAGTCCCTGCTTCCTCACGCACTCAGAGCTGTTGCAGTGAAACATTGGTGACAATGACAATGAGCCCGAAAGTGGACCAACCAAGGCCTAATATTTTTTTTCCTCCCTCCCTCTCCCCCGCTCCCAACTTAACTGCTTCCAAATTCCCCGGTGAAAGCATTTTAATACGTAGGAAGAGCTGTTGGAGCCTGCGATGCGATTCAGCGTTTTGGGGAGTGGGATGAACAGATTTTTCCTTTCCATAGGGTTTCCTCCTGCAATGTCATTGTAGAGGAGGGAATGCTGTAGGATTAAATCTGGTTAAAATATTATATTCATGTCACACCAGATACAGTCTCCAGACTGCGCACAGTCTTTCAGCTTCCTTTATTGTGAAATCCTTTTAAAATAGCACAGTAGAGAGTAGAAAACTTACTGAAGTATAACTCTCTTGCACCAACTCCTAAACTTAATACATCTGCTTAGTGTCTCTGCCTTACTTTCTTTGACTCTATCCTTATTAATAAACTGATAGTTAAATAGAGCTGCTAAATGAATCGCTGCACCTTGCCAGTGGACACGGGGGGAGGAGACGGGTGATGCCACCCTGGTTCAGGTGTCCTGCAACGTGGCTGAAGGCTTGGGGTTGATGGGGTGGGGGTGGACACAGCAAAGGCTGGGGCTGCTACAAGCAGGCTGCCCACATCGTTTTCTAGATGCTTTTCAGGTGCGAGGCAGGAACACCCATCCCTCTCGGCCCCGTGTGTTAATAAGAGGGTGGATTCACCGACCGGTGTGAAAGCAGAGGTCATCTGGAGGAAAAATGACACCAAAGGTCTACGGGAGTCATTTGATTTAAGAGATCCTGGGCCGCTTGCCAAGTATCGCGCTTAAGGCAGCGCCGTCCCCTTTCTCAAAGAAATAATGATAATTTAAAAAAAAAAAAAAAACAAACAACAACAAACAAACCAAAACAGGAAACCTTCTTTTCAGCAGCATGTGGGGACCGTCTGGGTGGGTCTTGGTGCACCTGTCCCACGTTTGGGTGGGAGGTGGGAGAGGGCTCATTCAATCAGCACCAAACCTGCCGAGGACCTTTGTTTTCAAAGCTGCAGAGCTGATCTGGAATGAAAATGCTGAAAAAGCGGCTAGAGTTTGTCTTGCCTTTTTTTCTTTCTGTCTTTTTTTATTTTTTATTTAATTCAAACCGATCAGACTTGTGGTTTATCCTTGCTCTGCTGATGCTGTACGGTTACAATAAATGGCTGGAGCTGAAGGATTCCTGCAGGCAGTTTATAGAAAATATATGTGTGTGCCTGTGTGTGCACACTCGGGGAGAGAAAGTTAACTGTAAGGGACACAACTAAATATCCATATTTAAGAAATGTGGATTGACTTGCTGACTTATTTCACTTATTGTACAAAGATTCACCCTGTGTTGAATTTTTTTTAAATTAGATTTTAAATATGTGTTGACAGGGTGAATTTGTACAGTGTGAGCAACCACAGGGAGAAATGACAGTTCTGCTTTTGTTATTAAACTACTGTCTGGAAAATAATGGAGTGTGTACAAAAATTGATTATTATTTTGCCAATTACATTAGTGCAGCTAATAACAATCATTAAGAAAGAAATACAGAAAGCTACACGCTTTCAGGTCTTAGAAGCTGATAGTCTCTGGTGAGGCAAAAATATGTGTTATTAAGGTAATTTGTCAGTAAGAATCTCCTGTTACTAATGTGAAGTAAAGACTAGATGTGAGCTAGAAATGTTTCATTTCAAACTGTGTTAATTTCTTCTTCACTCGCTCACAGTTAATAAACACTACAAGAGACTTTCTAAATTTAATTTAGGATTTGAATAGAAAAGGTCCTATTCTGTACCATAGTGTCATGACAAATGTGTTTTACAATGTTAAAAATTCCTTTTAATAACGGTTTATTTTACTGTATTTACTAAATCAGGTACCCGAGAGAATCATCTACAACGGTGATGTGAAAATCCCTGTTACCTGAGGTCAAAAAAAAAAAAAAAAGGTATGTTTTAATTTTCATTTTCATTAGGCATTTGACATTTTTCAGGAGGGGTGGTAATTTCACTGCTTTGTTTTCTGCTGCTAAGACAGTGCTGTTTGGTCCAGCCCCAGGGAGCCGGTGACAGTCTGTGGTGCAGTTTCCCGGCCTTTCGGATGAGTCTGACTTTCAGGTGCCTACAAGAACCATTTGCAGTGATGGGGCTTTGTACTTTTGTCAGCCAGACAGCTCTCCCGTGTCCCACATCTCATATATAATCCTTTGCAAATGGTTTCTTTCTTTTTTCTTCAAATGCTAGCGTTCAGACATCAGCTACGGGGATTAAGGATGGGTCTTCTGAAGATCTCTCTCACATCTTGATGAAAATCATGAGTCTGTGTTAGATGATTTCTCTACTTACAAATTACAATAGGGTTTAATTCACAGCACTGCTTTCCTCTGGAAATTCGTGTTCATTCAGTCTGTCAACATTGACTAAAAAATACGCTGCTAATGAAAATGTGGGATTTAAACTTTCAGTCCCTTCCCCTGCTAGACTCAAACAGGCACTTTATTTTTTCCACGGAATCTGATTTTTATTGACCTTGACTATAAAAAAATACTAAGTGGCTTAAGTGAGTACCAAGGTTGCAATGACAGATTCCTGTGTGAATGTTTTTTTTTTTAGGAAACCTCCTGGTTTAGTTAAAAGCACAAGCTGCTGTACAGCCTACCACACTTTGATCAAGAGTTAAGTGCTATTAGAAAACAGCTGAATTTTATTAGCTCGTGGAACTAAACTTGTTTTTTATTATTATTATTATTATTTATTAGTTGTTAATTTTTATTTTTTAAAATTTGAGTGAGGGCAGGGAAGATGTAATTGGTGCTCTAGACTCTATGTTAAATAGCACCGAGAGGAGTTTTTGTTGGGCTGCAGGAATAGGTTTCTCAGGGAGCACCAGGAGAGGTTCATTTTGAACCTGATGCTCCTTTCACTTCCCTGAGGAACATCCCGGATGGGGTTTTGCCTGAAGTGCTTTTTTATTATTATTTTTCCCGGTGTTTCACCATTGTAAATGAGAGGGAAACCAGACTCCTGGATTTTTTTTTTTTCTGTGGGAGCATAAAGTGCAATATGCTTTTTGCAAGGGCCAAGCCCAGTCGTGATCCAGCTGAAGTAAATCCATTGGGTACGTATTTGCATTGCAAAGGTGCAGCACACGTTCCGTCACCTTGTTCCTTGTGCAATGGTTCTAATTTCAATAATCCCATAGGAAAACTTTTGTGGTTCCTGTAGTTTATATATGTGACTATTAGATTTATAGAAATAAGCGATATAGATTCTTGTTGTTCATATAATGAAAAAGAAAAAGCTGTCTTCCTGCTGGACACTTGTGATCTCAGGACTTGCTTAGCCTGCTGCTCTCTGGGACAATTCCTTGTGCCTTCATTCCAATATTTTGTGGTTGAGCTTTCACATATTATTAAAAAAACCCCAACCAACCCACACCAGCAGCAAAATCTGTTACTTTTAAGCAAAGAGCTCTTGGGTCTCGGAAGAGTTAATGAACTTTTATGGTGAGGTTCAGACAGTTCTGACCCCTATGGTAATATTTCATCTAAGGTTACTGTTGGGAGAGAAATCAAATTTC
This sequence comes from Scolopax mira, assembly GCA_004320125.1. Lineage (NCBI taxonomy): Eukaryota > Metazoa > Chordata > Aves > Charadriiformes > Scolopacidae > Scolopax > Scolopax mira. Next base: position 549,689 of record BJBW01002577.1, read on the forward strand.
AGCTGTGAACATGATTGACAGGTGAAAGCAAGAGAGAGAAAGACATCTGGTCAGATGGGGAATTTGGGAAGGAGAAGGACAATTCAGGGAAGTGTCTCTGTGATATTAGGAATAATAAGCTTAGATATGAGAACTCCAATCCTCTACTCTCTCTGGAGGCGCTTTTACTTGATATTCATGGAGGTGGTTTGGTTGGGGGAATTTAAGACTATATTTATAGTGGTGGACAGTGTTCTCCATTGTCTAACTTACTAACTTGACTCCTTTGAAGGAATTATGTTATTTCTGGCGTATTTTTAGTATTTCAAGGCAATTAATTTTATGAGTGTGACTGGAATATTTGGTGGTTACTGGTTAAGAGGTTCTCACCATGATGTCACTCGTGGGTCAGATGGTAGCAGGTCCATGGAGGTCAGTCAGTGGTGTCACTCCATGCCCTCGAGTCTGGGGGAATTGCTGGGAGTTTTCAGAATAAGCACTGCAGGATGAAATCCATGTTTATGATATATGCTGTTATACCAATAATAAAATTAGTTGCTATCCCATAAAATACCACTAAGGGTACATTGTGGTATTTTACAAGGCAACTGCTGTTTTCCAAGGGCCATTTGTTGGCCTATTCCATCTCCTAGCAGCTCCAGCGAATGTCCCTCACAACACATGCATAACCCCAGGCATATTTTATCCTTCTTCAGTCTATTTTGTTTGATGCAGAAGAGCTTTTCCATCTTCCAAGACTGTGGAAACGACAGGAACAAAATATCCCTCCATTTCCTGATCAGCGTGATGATGTTGGAAAGTAGAATTTGGATCTGGCATAAAAACTGTAGCCAGGCTTCCTCTTAAAAATGAAACGTGAGAGAAAAAAACACCTGGTGTTTTGCTTTCCAAAGAGGCTCTGAAGGACTTTTTTAGAGCTCCAAGGACAGGATGCATCAATGGGTGGACCCTGGGGTCTAAACTACATCCTACCTATACCTCAGGTGAGAGGGAAGGTCCTGGGTGGGCTCCTGCAGGCTTTGGTAAAGTCCTTGTTGAATTCCTGGGGCACACACTTCCACCACAAAGGGAATCTCTATAGGGGAGTTTGTACTAATAAAAAGCAAGATTTGAACTCATACCATGCTGTGAACTCCCTGGATGTTCTTTTTCATGAGTAAGGGTGGATTTTCCCACCCCAATATAGCTTAAACTGCTTTCAAAATAAAATAACTCAGAAAATACACTTTTACCCGAGGGTAGGAGTGTCCACCCAGGGAATGGATAGCACTACTGTGTAT
>BJBW01002577.1:550995-612931 GCA_004320125.1 Scolopax mira
GGGAAATCATGGCATTCCTAAAGTGTACATTTACTTACTTTTCCCTGCTCTTCCTGCATTCGCACATGCATTTTTAAAAGATATTTATGTTTTGTGCAAGACCTTTTGCATCCTTACACTGTTTTGATGTGCGATCAGTCAGACTGTTGTTTGTGACATCATTTTTCTTTTCACGGCAACAGCCTGTGATCTCAAACCACTGTAGAATAGACTTTATGGCCTATTTTATCCTCAGACCACACGTCTGATAAAATTGAAAATTAAAGTGAAGAACTGTGAAAACAAGCAAATTTCCTTGCATTTGAGTAAGTTATTTCTAACTTCCCGTTGTTGAATTAGAGCTCCCTTTAAAATGCCTTTATTTTCCAAACGTGATTTTCCAAAACTGATATCAAGATAACTTCCATGAAGTATTATTGGCAAGTTTCCCATTGCAGTCAATGGCAGCCTTGTATGTATTTTTCAAGCAGATGTGCTATATTAAGTCTAAATGAGAATATTTTCTCTCAAATGGGATGCAATATGTTATTCTTGATTAAAAAAAAAAAAAGTGGATAGTAACCTCCCTCCCTTCCTTTTCTTTCCCCAAACATATTTTGTACAATTTACAGGTCATTTTACATAGGTAAAAAAATGTTCTCAAGTATTTTAAAAAAGCACAACTTCACTTTGTCTCAAACTCTTTTCTAGCTCATTCCTATGAATTTACACTACGAAAACATCTTGAGTCTTTATGAGCAAGAGAAAACGTATGCTGTATGTGACAGTTTTTAGTCCCTTCCCCCAAATTCCTGGTAAATTTAATAGTTTTTCCTGTGTTTAGAATAAGCTCTAAAATATTTTCCAGTGATGTGGCTTTTGCTGTTGTTTAGTTCTAGTAGAGGATTTTAAGTCAAGTCCTAAAAAAAATATATATATATATATTTGAAATATTTTTAACATCTCTTCTGGGTTTTCTAATTTGTGCCACTTACCAAATGATTCACACTGTACCAAAATATAGGAGATTGATGAGACAGGAAAAGTACTGATTTAACATCCCACATATAAAATTACTTCTCAGGCTTCCACATATAGTCCCGATGTTTAGGGAGTGAAGAAACCGGGAGTTGGGAGTTACACTCTGACTCACTTGTGAGACTTTGACCCAGTTATTTGATTCGAGATTCAGCAAAATACTGAAGCACTTTAAACTTGTTATCTTAGGTTTCTTCTAAAGGTCTGTTACCGTTGATCTCTTTATATCTCAGTTTACACAGTTATAAACCTAGATAATTAATTCTTACCTTCTAGGCTTTTGTGGGAGTTAAAAAAAATAGTTGTAATGTTCCTTGAAGCCTTTTAATGAAAGCTGGTGTATTGAAGTACTTGTCATTCACCTCAGTTCATACCCAAGGTATGAACCCTTGGTGTTCATAGTCCCATGCACTGTTTCTGCTGGGATGAGAATTTGGACTCCTGAGTGCACTGGCCCACGAGAACAAAGACTGGGTGCTTTGGGAGCTGGTAATTTTCTGACTTGCACAGGAATAATTTGAATGAGTCAAAACGTAGGGAAAAAATCATGACTTAGTTACGTGCCCCCTCTTTCTCTTAAACACAACGTGTCCTTAATACCTATATGTGCACAGACATGTATGGAATAACTCTGGTGCACCTGCAAGACCCGCAGAGGTCACGCTGTCCTTGTAATTCCTCCCCTTCCTGCCATTACCTTTATTTCCCGAGGTCTGAGCCATTATCATTCAGCAGTTGTGTAGCTTTTCTTTTCTTCCGTCCCCAAATTATTATTGTTTCCCTCCTGCCTTCTACCCTTCCCGATCTGTAATGGAGTCCTCAGCTGTAAATTTGCTAACCATGAAGATTTTTGCTTGAAATGTTTCAAAAACGCTGTGGGAAAATAATAATAAAAAAAATAATAAAAAACCCAGAAAGCCTATGAACAACACGCTGTGCCACGCTCCGGCATTGCACTTCTTTGGGAAAGATAATAAAGATATTAGCACTCATATAATTTCAGATAGGAAATGAAACCAGACATGAAAGAAACACTAGCTCCAGCTGTTGAGTGGGAATCAAACTAGCTATGGGAATTACAGGTACTGTCACCGGAGACAGCCCGACTTCTGAGAAATGACCTCAGGTGTAGGAGCTTGCTGTGGCCCCTTGCAGATATTAACACCTAATTAACAATCTGCGAGAGCATCCTACATCTTAATCACCAGTGAGGTGAGAATGACAATCACAAGGAGGAGAAGGAGAAGGGAAATGGTAATTTTTCCTCTGCACGCATCATCTAATAACCATGGTTATTCAGATGCAGCTAAATGCGATTTCCTTTTAGTCATTTCTGTCTATTGGAAGGCACAGTAAGTTCATTTGCTAGCAGGTAGGCAGCGGAGGTGAGAATTGAATTGATCTGAGATACTCTGAAAAATTGACCCCGAGGTCATTCCTAGTTTAAATTGGGAAGCGAGGCTGAGCTCACGTCTTCCCTTTCCTCTCTCCCTACTCCCCCTCTTCTTGTGTTTCCAGGCATGTTAGTCTGTATTGTGTAATTATTTAAACATACTCTGATGGTGAGGAACCTTCTTCCCTCAAAGTTAATCAAAATAAAGGGAGCTTTTGTTAGCAGTGATAGGTAATTAAATAGCTGGCTCCGAGTTGTGCCGAGGCTTTGTGCTGGGTTATTGACACCCCGGAGCTGGGCTCCCCAGCCCTTCTGCACGAAGACCAGCCTGCTGAAGTTGCCGTAATTAAGGCCCAGGCTAAATTAAGGAAGGGAGGGTGCGAAGGCTTGTAAATGATTAACGAGGCCAGGCTGTAAAGGGAGAGGGATTCTCAGTAGCATATCCAGAGTCTCCCAGAGGAAGGGCTGTTGCCCTTGGGAGGGCCGTGCCTTTTAAAGAGGAGAAAAGCACGTGTGCCGTTTTTCTCTTCGTGCCTATGATTTTCTGGCTGTGCTTTTAGATGGAGAGGTGTGGATGGGAACAACTCACCCAATTTTAACTCTAGCACTGACATCCGAGGCCAACTTCATCTCCCTGTGAGCTGGTGTAAGCGGTCAGGAGCTGATGGAGAGGCTCCAGGCTCAGACCCATGCCGGAAGGTTGGTGAGAGTAAAAAAAAAACCATCAAGAAAGTAAAGCAAAAGCCAGTTTTCCTTGGTCCCACCAACATCAAGGTAAGAGCTGTTGCCCTGTGCTCCGTGGTGGTGCTCTAGCTCGCCCCTGTATCACTTGGGCAGGGTGAGGTGGAGTTTTAATGTAATGCCTTTTAATGGAAGCTTTTACGTGTGCTTTCAAACAGCTTTACAACGGAGTTAAAATGAGAGGCAGGCAGGGAGTGAGGAATTCATAGGTGTGTGCATCTTGTAGACCTCATTCTGCGTTGGCTCTACCCGCAGCACTCCTTTGCTGTGCTCAGTAACAATCTAGTTCCATATCACTTGGACCCAAATTGTAATGTAATAAGGAGAGAACGGCAAAGTGAAGGCACCATTGTATTAACCACTCAGCTTCCATGGAAACTCTTTCCCAATGACAAGAGATTATCTCTAGGTTTTCTGTTATGTTCACTTCTTCACCTCTTTTAGCTTTGTTTTCACACGTTGGCCTTGTGCTAAAAAAAAAAATAAAAATATAACTCGACATCTTGTGTCTTCTCAGCTAAAAAGGTATCAATTCCTGGACTTAATGTCAGCTGTACCCGGATCAAAGGCAAGAAACATAAAAGTTGACATATATTATTTATTTCATGGTTTACATCAATGAAGCTTCCCTCTACTCTTTTTTTTTGTTATTATTGCTGATGTTTTGCCCATAATGTTGCACTCGCTTCTCAAAAGTGTTTGTCCCCTACAGACAAATATTCATATTAATGTAATCCATCAGCGGTTAACAAATGCCAGCTCACTTCGGCATTTTCCCTGCACACCCAAAACTCCCATTGTTTTGGCAGGAGTCTTTGGGTGTGAGAAGAATGTGGGATCGGGCCCTTGGGTGGGAACGTCGGAGCTGGAGACTCTCTCCCCCAGCCCCAGAAATGCAGGGGGTCGGCTGGAGCAGCAGCCCCGGGGCGCTGGTGCAGGGAGTGGGAGATGCTGCATTCTCTGCCTGCATTGTGAGCCGCTGCAGAGGCGAGGCAAATGCCTTTTGCCAGGGGAGCAAAAGCTCAAAAAAAGACATAATATTTTTTTTCTAGTTGTTTGCTTCCCCCCCCCAGCTTTCTTGCCTGCCATTGGAGTTCTGAGTGAGTAACACAGGATCTGACTTATAATTGTGGTCAAAAAATCATCTGAGATCAGTCAGAAACGTTGCTCCAACCTGTGCATCCCTCTAACCACTCTGTTTAGTTTAAAACTTTCCTTTTCCCCCCCTCCTTGTCAACAACTGTGGCAGGTTTTCCTTCCCAAGTTACAGAATCAGCTAAAATGCTGAGTCTGATTTTGCCCCCTACCCTCCCACAAGCTTTTTTTTTTTTCCTTGCAATGAAAATAATAACGGTTGAGAAAGATCCTTGGGATTTTTAGGTTTTTTGTTTTCTTTTGTTTAGTTTGGTTTTATTTTAAAGCTTGCTGACAATTGTCAAATGCTCATTCTAGCAAAGAAGTGCTTGGAGGGTATAGCCTTGCCATACAGCCAACAGGAGTAATTTGCTGTTCTCCTCAGAGCTCAGCTATTTGGCCAATGTGTGTCGCTTTACTATTTCTTTAAAATTTAATTGGGATCAGGCAATCGAGTGTCTCCAAATTTTTTGCCTCTTCAGGCTGCAATAAAGCCGCTTATAATTTATAATCAAAGTTTGGTATCGTTAAACTGTAAAACTGACTTCAGGGTTTCAGTCGTAAAATAAATATACAATAAATATTGCAATGGGGTTTGAGTAGCACAGCTAACAACAGCACAGTGAATGCATATATATACACACACGTATGTATATATTCGTGTGTGCATGTATTCATTTAGTTCCAGAGATAAGAAAGATTTAAATAATAGGTAACTGGGATAGCTTCAGTTCTACTAAGAAGAAATATAAGATAGATTTATAGCCCAAATAGTTACTTTAAATGCAAAATGAAGTGTTAATTTATTAAAGTCATTTATGCATCAACATTATTTTTATGTCTTTATTTATATTTTTCTGTGCTATGGAGCAATGTAGTATGTATGCATCCTGGGTTTTTTCTGTCTGTTGACTGTAGCGTTCCTTTGCTCAGATTTTTTTTCTAACAAGGCAGCTCATTTAGAAAGAAATGTTTATGTGAAGTGCTTGTCAGTTGGCATTTTTACTGGTGTGCTAACCCAAAGGTAAAATATAAAGGCACGTCTTTTCCTTGCTGGCTTGTTGCTACTAGAAGGGTTCCTCCCTTGTTAGCTTGATAAATAATTTTACTAGTGGGAATCTGCTGAATTTTTATGCTTGCTGTCTATTTTCTGCTTGCTGCAAATAAATTCCAGCACTCGGAGGGCACTAAAACTCCAAACACATGGTATTTTCCCATTTTGTTGCTGGTTGCCTAAAATATTTATTTCATCTTGTGTTTTTAATTAAGTCTGTTTTTGAAAAGAAAAGGGAAAAAAAACTCTCAAGTTTTGCAATTATTTCCAAGTGAAAGTTTTAGTCCGGATTGTACTTAATATAAAGTCTTGAATTGTAATAATGTGTTATTTAAGGTAAACCAAGTGGGTAGTGTTAAATCACTTATCATTCCAACTACATAATGCTTTTTGGATTAAGTGCAAGGATTATTTATGGACATATCATCCATTTCAACATTTATTTCAATTTATTATATACTTTTTAGTTTTCCCAGTTTGTAATCAAGAAAGCTAATTTAATTTGCAAAATAAATACTTCAGTGAGAGAATGCACTGAAAATGTTTAGATTATGGATTATCATGGCATATAAGGCAGGAAAATCTTTGCAAGAAATTAAACTGGGAAGGCTAAAGTGGAAGGGCATTGGTTTGTTTGTTTGGTTTTTTTTTCCCCTTATTTTCATGTTTTTCTTAAAGTTGTTTTTTTTCCCAGAGAAGCTGTGGCTGCCCCAACCCTGGAGGGGTTCAAGGCCAGGCTGGATGGGGCTTTGAGCAACCTGGTCAAGCGGGAGGTGTCCCTGCCCAGGGCAGGGGGTTGGAACTCGATGATCTTTAAGGTCCCTTCCAACCCAAACCACTCTCTGGTTCTATACAGGGTATTTATACTGCTGTCCCACCCCGACCCCACCAAGAAAAGCCTGGCTGGGGGCAGAGGAGCCAGGCAGTGTGCCCTGTTCAGGCTTTCCCCTCAAACAACAGAAAGCCACATACCCTTGAAGATGCCAGGCAAATCCACACGAAATTTTAGAATTATTTACATATTTTCAGCACAATTCGTCTCAAAGCAATCCTCAAACTTTGGCCCAAATTCTTACATTCTTACACCAACCACCCTCCCATTCGTTTACTTATTTCCATAAGAACTAGGGGACAGATCTGCGTGGTGTAAGCCCATGTCACAGCCCTGCAGACACCAGCTTTTCCATTTACTGGAGCACATCCCAAAGCAGGTAATTGGGTAGCGGGAAGAAGTGATGTGCCAGCACGGAATAGATAAGGGAAAAGCTTGGGCAGTGGGGGAAATTACCCTTGGGGGCCTCTGCTGTATAAAATCATAAATGAAATAGGGTTGCCAGAAATCTCCGGAGTGATGTAATCGAGGCAGGGTCAGACCGACTCGCGTTATCCCTGATGGATATTTGCATAACCTGTCATTAAAGCCCCCCACGGAGAGTGTGACACCTCCCTGGAGCCTCCCTGTCAGACCTTCACCACTGTCCCTTCTCAAGAGCATTTCTCCTTGTCTGCCCCACGGCGCAGGTCCCTTATGTCCTGGACACTGAGGACAGCCCATTCCTTTCCTCTTTGCACTGACCCTTTGCATATTTGAAGGCTGTTGCGGCTTCCTGCAGCCTCCTTTCCTCTAGACTAAACAACTCCACGTTTTTCAGCCTTTCTTCCGAGGTTATGGTCATGCCTTTGTTATTTAATATCTCCTCTGAAGAGTCCACATACAGTAAACTTGCTGGAATTCAATTTACCTGTGTTGAAAAGGACTGTGAGGATGCTGCCTGGAGGCTTTACAACGTCTGAAAGGGGAATAATTTAATTCTTACTCTGATAATTTTTATTCTGCGGGATGGAGGGTAAGGGAGCATTTCTTTACCTGGGAGTGTTAACTGCAGCCTTCCCATGAATTTACTCCGGTAACGGCAATATTTTAGTTCAATGTGCAGCCTGAGTTTACTGACAGGCATTAGGAAACGTGTTTAACGTTTTATAATTTTATGTCTCAAAGTAAAAATGACAGGTAGGATGCAACCTCTGCAGCTGTGAGGTGCACCTTAGGGTGTACCTTCAAGGTGCTACATGCACACAGGTTTTGTCACACGCTGCCTTTCCCTCTGCTGATGTTGCTGGTTGCCTCCAGTGTTTGAAAACCTTCCAGCTTCAGCGTAGGTTTGGATAGATCCAACTCTTCCATTGTGACACATGGAAGTTTTCACAAAATGCCACAGGTGAAGGTGGACCCCAGAGGATTTTTCAGCCCTCTGCACAGACCTGGGCTTTTGTGTTAGAATCATAACATCATAGAATGGTTAGAGTTGGATGGGATCTTAAAGATCATCGAGTTCCAACCCCCTGCCATGGGCAGGAACACCTCCCACTAGACCAGGTTGCTCAAAGCCTCATCCAGCCTGGCCTTGGCTCTAAATTACCTTTTTAGAGCTTTTTTTTTTTTTTGCCTTTTTTTTTTTTTTTAAGTTAGAAAAGACATTGTTGCTCTTTCAATAAAGATTTGCTTTGTTCCTTGGAAAAACGAGGGGACATAAATCCTGCTAATTCTGCCTTTCTCATTGCCTTCCAGTGTCTTGCCTGGGAGGTTGGTGGGGAGGTGAGCAAAACAAAGAATTTACCCATGTGAAAATATTCCCCAGGAACTTTTCTTCTAGGGTGTGCTGGTACTAATTGCTCTGCAGTGGGATTAATCAACATATCAGAATAGCAGAAAGGTGTCTCTTGGAGGTAGATTTAATTTTTGCAGGATTTTGGCTTCCTGATTTAAGTCTTAACTAAACCCTGTGTTAAAAGGTGCTAGGAGGGATGCAGTGGGACACACTGCCACCTCACTTGTCTAGACTACATACCTGTTCTGGAGATGGGATGTGACAGTTTTTACGAATAATAGATGAAGTTTATCCTTGAAGGAGGGTGGTAATTGGGGCATTCACACATATATTTGTGAAAGATAAAAATGCCCCTTTGTGGTACAAATATCTGTGATATCATCTCTCTTGCTTCATCTGAGGTTCCAACTCTGCTTTGCATTGAAAGCATCCCTTTTGCTATAAAACCATTTTGGACATCTATATCCCCTCAGTGATCCATCTCAATGGACTTAAATACTTGTCTCATCCAAAAGCGTAAACTTTTTATACTCAATGAAAGCATATGCAGAATCAGGAAAAGCAGCTAACAAGTCAAGTAGATGTTTTAGCCTCGGTATTTTCTAGCTCTAAAGAAAGATCTCATGAGAAATATTGGTGGAGTTCAGTTATGTAGAAAGTAAAATGAGAGTGACCTTGCTGAACCATTGGCTCAAATCAGAGATGCAGCAGCAAAAGTGAAAATATATGCTTCCTTCTCTAAAGAATGGAGTTTGAGGCCAGCTTTTACCATGGGGAAGAAGAGGGAGAAAATGTATTGTCTTCCTTTCAGTAGTTCATTTTTCTTTGCAAAGTGATTAATGCATTACTATAGCGAATTTATTGTATAGCCTGATTACCATTGCGTAATAAATCTAAACAACTGTGACTGTCACGGTGATAAGGCTGGCATGATTTTGTCTCTCTTAAAAAAGGTTTATAAGTTAAGCTTAACTTTCAGCGTTCTGCATTTCTGCGATAAAATTTATTTTGGCCATTACAGCTCTATCTGTTTGAAACTGCACCAAAAGGAAATAAGTTGTTCAAAAGGGTGGTATATTATTGGGAGAGTTTTACCTTCAGTCAATTTGCGAAAGAAACGGAACATCAGCATTAAAATGGAAATGGAGTTCAGGAGAAAATAATAACTCAGTTGTTTTAAAAAAAAAATTGTAACATTTAAAAGGGACTTTTCAAATATCAAGGATGGACAACCCAATTAAATTAACTGCAATATATTCACAGCCGTTAACACCTCGGGCTCAGCTTTCCTCAGACTAAGGGAGTTTGCTGAGGGCTTGTCTATGCCTGGATGAGAGACTTCCAGGGAGCTGTGGGAAGAAGTGCTTGTGACTAATTAGAGCCGTGTTCTCTGAATCGTGGGGAAATTGGTTCTCCAGTGTTAGTGCTGTTACCATGCTGAACCAGAGACTGAGTGAGTGCTGGGTTCCAGAAGGTTCTCTTGGCCATGTGGGAATTACCCGCAGCCCGATCTCCACTCTGCTTTGACATTCTGGACAGGCAGATCAGACAGAGGCAGAGAGCGTGGACAATCTAGCTGGTAGAAAACTCATCTGACTCCCAAGCTGAGTATCAGCTGATGAGTTGTAAGCTACAAATTGCTTCCAGAAAGGTGCAGGTGAAATGTCTTGCATAGTTGTATGAGTTTTGTAGCAAACAGGTGATAGGTCACTGCAGATTTCAGCTAAAGTCTGTTGCAGCCAAACTCTGGAAAAAACACATTTGGATTAAGAGCTCCAGAGAAATTTTTCCTTTTGTAGTGAGGACATGTGAAGGTAATAAAGGTGACAGTCTCTTCTCTAGCCTCTGAAAACCCTGTATTTTTTTTTTTTTGTGAAGCAGATATCTTTATTTCCCATCTCTGAAGTCCTCCTGCCTCATAGGGTTCTTGTTTCTGTGGGTGTATCTTCATGGCCATGATGGAAAGTGACCCCCTGGGGCTGTTGTATGGTGCTTGGAAGACCTTCCACTTTCCAGTGGACACCATGCCCATTCAGAGTCATCAATGTTGCTTGGTTTGGACTGGCAGTACTGGAGTTGGGGCCTGGGGAGCTGAATTCATCCTCTCGAAAATGTCAAGGCTTGTGGCCAAGACTGGCACTAACTGGTAGTTTATTATCAAAAAGTTGAGTGTCTTTCCCTAATTTTAAGTCCCTGGACTCCTGGCATGTTTTTTTCCTTCTTTCACTTTTCCTCAAGTTTCACTGTAGACTGACTTGAAGCCAGTAGGGTTCAAGGGTTCAAAAAGTCTCTATTTAGATATGAATTACTCCTTTCAAAAAAAAAAAAAAAGGGGAAGTTACTTTGTGGTACAATCTGGTACAGTCAAGTATCATCAAGGTGGGGGGGAAAAAAACTAAAGCTTTTATACATTCTTTCAAGGACTCAAAGGCTTCTTTTTTTTCCCCGGGTATGTTGAACATCTTGAAAATAAACCAGCATGTTTCAAAAGAGAAGATAGATGTGTCTGTTCAAATAGGCATTGCGTTTGGAATTGGTGCCTCTGGTTGTTAAACAGAATCCTTGTTTAACATCCTCATTAAGAACTGTGACTTGCCACCAGTTTTATGAAGATCAAGTCATTTACTTTTAAAGTAAATTAAAGTGAATTTCTCTGTGGTGACAAGTCAATAAAACAATGGAAGGCTCAAGTTTTTCAATCACCCAACATCTGTTCCTTGTTTTCCTCTAGATGTAAATGTCCTCTGTGCAGCGATAGGTGAACAGAGCCAGAGCCAATAGCTGTGATGGTGGGGTATTTATTTTTTTGGTTTGGGGCATTCTTTTTGTTACTGGTGGAGAAAGTGTGGGTTAGTTGGGGGTTTTTTTGTCTGTTTTTGGTTGGTTTTGGTTTTTTTTCTTCAAATAACAAAGCCCTGTCCATTTTTGGAAAGTGTATTTTTGTAATTTCCTGTGCCAGCACGTCCAGCACTCTATCGACACGGGAGAAGTGACAGTTGATGGCTCTGGTGCTGTGCTTCATGGCTGGAAGCACAGAAAGCTGTTGCAGTGTAATGTAAGTGCTGAACCACTTCTCAGAAGCCCGATCGGTGTAAATGAGATCCCCATCCTTGGTCCGAGCCACCCCCATCACCAGCAAACACCTCTGAAGCAGGGGGTACTCGGGTGCTCTTCGAGCCCTGGTGGGAACTAGGTTGTCTAAAACCTCATTGAAACCACTTCCACTTTGTGCCCACGCTCAACCTGTTTGTCTTGAAATGTTGTCTCGGAGAGAAGCCAGCAGATGAAAAACCAAGGTATTAGACCCATTTTACATTTCAACAAGTGCAGGAGGCAAACTGCGAGGCGTTGTTTGTTTTAAGTGTTCTGGAGGGTTTGGTGGTGTGAGAATTGGCTCCCTGCTGGGCCAAGTATCCGCATGTGGATTTGGGCTGTGTGGGAAACGCTGGCATAGCGGGGAAGGGAAGTGAAAGCTCTGCTGGGAAAGTAAGAGGGGGCTGGATGTTAGTCACTTGGGGCAGAAGTCTTTTCCTATCTCCTTTTAAGAGGGCGGTTTGTCTTGGACAGCGTAGCGTTGACTTTTGGAGTGGTTGAGGAGGACAGGAAGTCATTATTGGATGCACATAAAAATTAGAAGCTCGGATCATTTCAGAGATATTAAAAAAAAAAAAAAAGGGTCAGTGGAAGTCCAGAGGCCTTTGGTGCTCAACCTATCCCACCCTTTGAAATCTGCCTGCTCTTCACAGCGAGGGTGGTGAGACACTGGACAGATTGCCCAGAGAAGCTGTGGATGCCCCATCCCTGGATGGGGCCTTGAGCAACCTGGTCTAGTGGGAGGTGTTCCTGCCCAGGACAGGGGGGTTGGAACTCAATGATCTTTAAGGTCCCTTCCAACTCAAACAATTCTATGATTCTATATGGTTATGGACCCCATCTTCTGAGGCGTAGGTATGCCTTTTATCTTGTGGTGTCTTCTTCTGAGTCCTCAGGTTCAAGACCTTTGCTGGGTGTGGTTTGCCATCACTCAGATCTTTCTGGGGCCAGGAAATGGGCTGCTCTACTTTATGTGAAACAATTAATTAGGTCTCACCAAATTCAAGGTATCTGGCTGTGTGGAGCAGGCAACCTGCCCTTTCTAGTTCTTCTAGAAAAGGGCTGAGAAATTCTTTGCATGCTTCTGTGATGCTATGCTAGATTTTAATACACACAAGTACATTCATTGAGCAATTCTGAAATCTGTGTATTCTCCAAAGGATGAGGATGTTGTAATCATATCACAGTATTAAAAGAAAATAATGCAAGCCCTATGAGACTTTGAATGACAAAAAAAAAATAGTAGTGTTTAGTCCATCCCTAGAATTCTTTTGCAATTGCTATCTATATTGGTGCCTTTTGCAGATAGAAGACTGAATATGGGAAGTATAATTTTAAGTAGCTTTCTCTGCTTTCTTCTTTTTTGCATAAAGTGATGCTGCACTCAGTCGATGGAGGAGGCAGATGAGTCACCCAGCCAAGGAGCAGCTTTCTGGGGTGTGTTGCTCACGAGCTGTCATGCAGAAAAGAGGTGACAGAGATTGGATATAGGGGTTCCTTCTAAATTCTTCTTTGCCATAGTTTCAGTGGACTTTGGATGGATCCTTTGCTTGCAACTGTTGTCGTCATGCTTGGGCTTGTGATACCCAGATGTGTATCTGCAGTGGCGTTTGATTAACAGGAAGGTGTTATACAAAAGGGTCCAGTTTTGTACTTATTGCCATATTTATTATTACTATTTTATTATTTTGCAGGGCCAGAGGTAGGGGCATGCAGCCTTGGCCCTGACCCCAGCATCTTCATGACCTATCTCTGCACACTCCTTACTTTTAGGGCTGGTTGTGTAGATAGAGGGAAACTGTGTAAAGACCTCAGAGGCAGCTGCTGCTCTTCCTGCTTCTCCTTTCTGGATCAAATCAGAAACTCTCACTAAACCCAGTGGAAAAGCTTCCTTTAACTTTGATGCTGATTGTCCTGCGCTGTTGCCACGAATGAGGAATAGGTGTGTTAAGGCACAAATGAATTATCCTCAAAGTCGACCTTGTTCTGCGAGTGGCCAGCATTTCCTGCAACTCCTGCCAAAATGAGAGGCTCTCTTGATTTCTTTTGGGTTTGGTGGGAGCTTTGGTGCTGAGCTCTCCCCTTGGAGGTGCCTGGCTTTGGACAGGATGGGGCTATTTTTTGTCTGGTGAGCCATTAGAGGAGCTAATGTTGAAACACAGTCATGTAACTGAATTCCCGGGTCATACAGTTTATCTAGAGATCTGCTCAGAGGTGAGTGTGAAATAATAATGCCTTGCACTTCCTGGGTGCCTTTCATCTTTCCAAATATTTATTAATTAGCTCTCAAAACACCCCTGTGAGGCAGATAAGAGATGGATGGATACGGCTCCTTTCACGCACCAATGGAACCGAGCAGCTGTCTGGCTGTATAAAACAACACTGCCCGCAGTTTGGGGCAGATTAGGAAGCAGATAACAAACCTGTATCTTGTTGAGGGTGCAGAGAGAATTTAGCTAGGCAGAATTTAATTACCACTGCTGGAGCTTGGCCAGTAAGGCAAGGCTCACCTCCCTCCTCTCATTGCTTTCCCCACAGAGTCTGTAACTCCATCAAGTTCTCGTCCCCTTCAAAGGATGATCTGGCACCTTGCTCTGCCTTGGGTGGGTGTAGAGCTGGGACCAGAGGACCTTTCTTGGGATTCTGTGAATGTCTTCTTTCTGTGGAGATTTTATCGTGGCAAGAGAAGCCCCAGTACCTTAAAGGGTGATTTCCCCCTCTGCTGTCCTCAGGGCACTCCCAAGTGGCACAACACCAATTCCCTTCTGTTTGCTTTTGCAGCATGACATTCTGGAGCGTAAAAACGGTGAAGCTAGAACTCAAATTTTACCTATTTTGTGTTAATGCTTTTTATAAATCTCCAGACTCTCTTTAAAGCTTCATAGAGTGCGATTTATTGTAAAACTACACTCACTGTATTTTATGTCCACTGTAATTGCTTGTTTCATCTAATTCAGATTATACTCATGTATAACAAGGACTAGCCCAAGACAGAGATGAATTATTAATTGAGAAAGTTTGTGAATTAAGATTTTAAACATATATACTATATATATATATAATATTTAGAAATAGATCTGAAAGGCCTTATGCAATGTGCTTTAATCAACTTTTGAAAAGGAAATGACCAATGCGTCAAATCTTAAAAAGGAATTGACCAGTAAATCAAATCTGGAAATGAAAGTGGCAGATAAATCAGGTCTAAAAAAGCAAACAACCGATACATCAAATTCACCGTGTGTTTATTAAAGTAGGGAATTGCTTGTCTGTGACTCAATCTGCACGCTACAATCATGCAATTAAACACTTGAAATTCTTCAATTACAAATTATCTGTGCAGATGTACACACACGTGCCTCTATATCCATACACAAAGTAAACACGTGTATCTCTTTGCAGTGTTGGGAGCCTCACTAGCAGCATATAGTACTTGCTTCAGTCTCTTAGGTGTGCCTCGGATTTTGGTTTGAAATCTCTTCATTTCAATAGTCACATGTTACTAGACCCGAACAGCTCACGATTCCAACTCTTTTAAAAATGGTAATTGTGTGTATAGCCCAGACTTTAAAAATGATGAGACGTGCCTTGTTCTGAAAGCTTTCTGCCTTTGTTTTCTGATTCTAATTGTACAGTAGCAGCAGCACCAACTCCTGTGGCTAATTCAAAGGATTTTGACAGACAGCTTGGGCCCAAAGCATATTTTCAAGATCAAGACTATAAAAATCTCACTATGGAAAAATCATCATTTGCCTCACTGACTTTGATTTACATCTATGTTACAGAGCCATGAAATTTAAAATAAGATGACCTAAATTGTCCTATAATAATGTGGGCATGAACGTGTACTCCTGGTGGCAGAGTTTCTCTGTCACTATACCAAATGAAATCTAGTTTTTAGTGCCAATCAGTTCGGCATCATTAACCCTTTAAGAACGTTATTAGCATTCTCACAAAGCTTTTCATCATGTAACAAATGTTTTCAGACTAAACTTGTTGAGGTCAAAGAATCCAAGCCAGTAAGATTTAGGACCTTTTTGTCCTCTGCAATAATATGTATACACTCTCCATCATGCCAAATATAAATTAGTGCCAGTGGATTTATAAAGCTTGCAAAAATGTAGCATTTAAGTTTTAAAAGCAGTCCTTCATAAGCTGTCCCCAACTTCTACTGGAAATACGTGCTCCTCCCCCTCATCCCTTTTTTGATATATAGTAGCAAAATTGCTCTCTACCTGAATCCT
The DNA here is from genome assembly GCA_004320125.1 of Scolopax mira. Classification (NCBI taxonomy): domain Eukaryota; kingdom Metazoa; phylum Chordata; class Aves; order Charadriiformes; family Scolopacidae; genus Scolopax; species Scolopax mira. The sequence goes on from BJBW01002577.1 coordinate 566,278, forward strand.
TCAGGATCCAGGAATGAAAATTGCTTTGCATTTGCTATTACATTATGGTGTTCTTTCCATTCTGGTGTGTTTTTTTTTTTTCCTCTCAGTTCATGTTGTTCTTTTTGCAATAAGTGTATGTTTGAATTGAATTGAAGAGCAGCATATTAAAGAACTGGTTTTCATAGCTGTTTATGTCCTTTCATCCAAAGAAGTGTGAGAAAAGCAATCAAGGTTTCAGATTGACATGCTAAAGCAAGAACTATCAGAGAAAGCATCTTGCCGTTGGAGTGCTGAATATTTGCATAACTAGTTTGTTTGAATTAGTCCAGACTAAACCAAGCTATTTATAAAACTAGATTCAGCCTGTGGTCAGGCCTTTAAAGAACAACTGATTTAGTTTCAGGTAAAGTAATTATTAACTTGTTCCCCCCAGCTCTACACCTCTGAGTATGTCAAAATGTAGCATCTATAACCCCAGCTCAGCGTATTATTCAGACTTTCCATCACTCTGTTTTGCAACAGATGGCATCTAGGTGACTTGCAGTCTTATGAGTGGGATTGATGATGTGAAATAGCGGAGCTTAAAAAGTAATTGCAGAGGCAGAAGGAAAAAATCAGAAATTAATACCCCTGTAAGAAATGGAAAGCAGCCTCATGTGGAAGTGAAGTTCTCAACTGGTAGCTTTTAGATCAAAAGTGGTGTTTGATTTGTATTTCTTGCAATATCAGTATAGTTACCTAGGTAGTGATGTTGTGTTCAGTCACTTCTCTTGCAGGCATTGGGGGTGAGCTTCCCATGAAAGACAAGTGAGTCAGAAGCTGCATGAGTAGCTACTCCTCTGCTCGCAGGGAGCATCGCATCCTTCAGCTGGGATTTGGGAAAGATGTTGCTCGTGCAGCTCAAGTAAAACATCCTGTGGTTTTGGTTCTAAAGAGCTCACATTAACATTTTGCTGATGAATCGATGTGGCCCATGAACCAACCTGGATTACTCACTGGAACACTCGATGTGAATGTGTGTGGGTAAACAGTCAGTTTTAAGGGAAGGATGAGGACTTAGAAAATCAGGAGTAGAATTTACATGACAGGCCAAAAGAGATGTTCAAGTGCTGTTGATGAATCTAAGCAGTATTTATAGTGGATCTATGTAGTTGTCGTAATGCAGAGAGTGCTTTTCTCTGTGAAAGGGGCAGTGGCAATGGCAGCACAAGGGGTCACCATCATGGGCTACATCATCACTGTTGCCACATTTTGGCTAGAGCATAATTTAAAGCCTTGCATTCCTTCCTAGCTTAGCTCTGAGGTAAGGGTTCAGTGTGAATCCCACACCATAGAATCATAGAATTGTTTGAGTTGGAAGGGACCTTAAGGATCATCAAGATCCAAGCCCCCTGCCATGGGCAGGGACACCTCCCACTAGAGTTGATCCGTAGCCAACTCCAGGTAATGGGAACTCAGAGTCCTACAGAAATTCCCATGGGAATAGGTTCACCTGTTCTTGCTGGATGTGTGTTAGCACTGTGGTGCAGTGATGATTTTGAAAGAAAGCATTGCTGCGATAGGTGATTTGCTCTTTCCAGTGCTAGCTCTGCTGCTTTTGTGGACCAAAATCCCCATGTAAATAAACATTTAAGTTGATCCCTGGCCCCTATGATTTCAGTAAGACTTTCATCAGCTCGATGTTTCTGAGTATGGACTTAACATTTTATGGGATCAGGATGTAAATTCACATCTTAGTAAGACTAAGAATGAAGAGGTTACTTGGCTGTCCTAGTGGAATTGTTTTTGGCATAACAGGTTTTACAGCTATATGTAAATTTGCAGTGGTGTATGAAATACTTTTCCCCATCATATACTGTCTTTGTCACTACCTTCTCCTAACCTTTATCTCAGTAGAAAAGAACATTTAGAAAAGCACACTTAAAAATGTGTGCTAAAAACTTACTGCCTGAAAACACAGAAATTGTTTTAACTAAACCTTTTTTTGAGGCTTAAGGAACTTCAAAAAGAAGTTGGGAATCATAAAAAATTCTGAAGGTATTTCTGGGGTTTTTTTGTTGCTGTTTGAAAAATGAAAGTAATGGCTTTAAAATACGTGCACTGAAGAGATGAGGCTTTTGTTCTGACAGCTTGTACATCAAGTTTCAGCACGATGGGGTTTGAAATGGTAAAAGTTGGAATTTGATAAAACAAGCTTTTGGGGGTTCGTTCTCTAAAAGATTCCAGCGTGCTGCACGAATTCAGAAAAAAATCATGTAAATGGAGTGAATTTTTTCAACTGTATGCAGCTGTTAAGAGAATAAGAGTGCAAAATGTACTTTGAGATATTGTAATGGCAGGAATTTTGTGGTAATATTGTCACTATTGAAATCAACCTATTTGCTGCAGTTCTTTAACATTTAGGATGTAATTTCACCCTTTCCCCAGCACAGCAAAGAATGCTTTTGAAGTTTGATTAGTTTCTTGTTTTCTTCAGGTTTCCATTTTTGTAGTCTTTCTGCATTGCCCGAACAGGATGGCAACGCCCCATAAAATGTAAAAGGTTATTTTATGTGGGTTTTAGAAGTTTTCCATGATATTTAACATCACTGGGATTAAATATCTTGCCATCAATAAGCAGAAAAGAAAGATACTTCTCCTGTATTAGCTGTTATCACCCAAGTCCTGTGTCCCAAGGTTGGCGGCAAGAGATCTGTGGGGCTCTGGCAGAAGCTGGAGAAGCAGATATGGGTTTGTGTGATGTGAACTCTTCTCCAAAAGAAATGGTGCCTGTTCGGGGCTGAGGAGAGTGTGCACGAGGCTTGGAAATTTAGGGCAAGTATTTCAAGAAGCAGAGCTGTGATGCTCAGCGGGAGCATGGGGCTGGAGGGGGGACCGGGGGCAGCCCTGCTGCGAGCTGGGGAAACCCTGTTCTTCTGTCTGGTGCTAATTGCTTGGGAGGTCAGGGGACATTCCCGGCCTCTCCTCAGGTCGAGAAGAAAGCGGAAGGTGAATAAACTTGCTGTCCCCAATAGGGTCATCCAGGCTGGTGAGTTGGGTCCTCCCTAAAGAGGGAAAGAGCAGAGCCTGGGTTTTGGGAGGAGGAGGAAGGGGCTGGAGTCATTGAGGCGATATCCATATTCCCTTCTTCTTCTCAAAAAGCTTAGCAAAACAAAATTGAGAAAGAAAAGGCTCCAGCAGCAGGGAGTGAACGGCTGGAATTTCCTTAATATTAACTGAGCTTTAGGCAGCAAGCCTTAACGTGGAGAATTATTTTTAATTAATAGCTTTTCCCCTACTTTGGAGCTCAGCGGGAGGATCTTCTTTGCATTGCACAAGGAGGGGAGATAGGAGTCCTGGTTTTGTAACTGATAACTATTTCAGGCCAACTGCATTGCCTGGAATAACTTTGTATTCAGAAAAAGAACAAAATGTTACATCAAAAGATACCTCCTTCTGGTTCTTGGATTTAAATTGCCTCTCTAGATAAACCCCACAGCCTGGCCAGAAACGAGTTGATGGATTTTTAAGAGTCTCCTGGACAAATTATTCTCTCCCTCCTTCTTTCCCACCTCTGTGTTATCAGTGTGGCATTTGGCCCTCAGAGGGGACCTCTGAAGGATGCTGAGCAGCCACGGCTCCACCAGGGTCTGAGGGCACAGGCTTGTGCTGGGCAGTGGGGTCCTTTACCCAAGCTAGTCCAGATCCAGATGGAAAAAGAGGCAGGAAGGTGTTGTGAATTTGTATTACTTTAACACAATGGGTTTGTTCAGAGACAGTTTTCAGGCAGTAAATGGCTCCTTTGTGTTACTTCCCTCCCCGCAGTAGCTTTTGGAGCTGTGTATGTGCATATCATTTTGCCTGTGTATTAACAAGCGGGAGGCTGCCTGGATTCAGGCTCCCTCCTCTCCCTCCCCTTCTCCGACACCCCCTGCCCCAGCGCACAATTCAATCACAATTAGCAAAATGAGTAACGAGTTTATGGGGGGGTGGGAATAACCCTTTCTTTTTGCTTCTCTTATTCTGAGACCTGTCAGAGAGTGGGTAGTGCGTCTTTTTACGAGCGGCTTCATGGGAGTCGGGACATTTGCTTGTTATCCTGTGGCACTGTAAGAGGGTGATCGTCATGGACTATAAAGTAACGGGAAGTCTCACAGCCCCTCCAGCTCTGTGACACAGTAGCTTGCTTGCACAGGAGAGAGGGATTTATAGCATTGCCTTGTATTTTTTAACATTTTTTTTCCCCGCTTTTTATTTACAACCTAGCCCAACAGTTCTTGCTTTGTCCCCTGTCTCCCCTCCCCTCCTATTTTAATTCTACCTGTTCCTTTTTGGTGTATTGGTGTCCCAGCAGAGTCAAAAAAAAAAAAAAAAGTCAGTTTAGGTGGAGGAGCAGCATGGATAAAGGTTGAACGTTGAGGTGTGCACGTCCCCCTGTGTCTTGCCTAAGTAGAAGCAAGTGAGGGATAAATATCTGCTTTTCTAGGCTGTGAGGAAAGCAAGGAGAGGATGGAGCCGGGAAGGAAAGGAAAGATATATGAAAATAGTGTGTTCCTTGTTATCGCACTTGTCAAGCGATTTTTCCTTATGAGCTTTTGTTAAAGCCCAGTGTCTTTCTCTTATTTAAATAAGTATAATCTCTGAAGGAGTTTTGAGTTGCAGCTTTTCAAAGCAGTGGGGTGTAGTTCCGTTTTATTAGCTGTCATTGAAGATCTGACGCAGTCATGTCGGAGGCTGTAAATGCCTTGATGCTGTCAAGCCGAAGCACTCGCGAGCGAGGCTGGGGGGGTGGGGGGGTGCCTGCTGTCCCTGGCACTGCCTTTGGAGTCAGAACCTTCCAGCTGCTGGGGATCACGAGCAGCGCTTCCCAAATTTTGGTCCGTGGCATTCGTGGGGTGTCCCTGCCCTGGTGTGGCCGAAGCATTAGGGAATGTAGAATTAGTGTTTACCAGATGAAGAGGGAAGGTTGCGGGTGGTGAGGGCATCACCTTAATAATGAAGCAGCTTTCAGGAGAGGTTGTCTCTCTGTTGGCAGTGGAGCCCCGGATCCTTTCCATTTGCTTTGATAAAACAGCGTGGCACCGCGTTGCTGGCTGCGGCTCGGCTTTGGAATTATCTGCTCCCATTGAAACAACTCCCCCAGAAGCTGCAGCAGCGAGTTAACCATCTGGGGTCAAGAAGAGGACATTAAATATAACCAGCAACTCTCTTAATCTTAGGAGGAGAATCCTCCTTTGCTTGAATGTGTGTGCTGATCAAAGCGTGATAGGAGCCAGGATGCCATACATTAACAGCTCTTTCCCAGGAAGGGTTTGGTGGTGGTTTTTTTTTTTTTCCCCCCTTCTCTTTTTAAGGGGCAGAGAGGAAAAGCACCAGGAATTTTGAATCGCTGGAACTTTTCCTCTTGTGGTTTGACTAATGCAGTGTCTGGAATCTACTGCACCTGACCAGCGCTTGTACATGTTAACTATCAGCTAACATAATCTGAAGCCCTAGGAAAATAGGTTGTAGCACAGATGTAAGACACTGAAGGAAGACAGTAATTTTTTCCTGTAGATGGGAAATGCATATGTTGCCTCACTCACTTGTCATTACTGAAACTATAGGTAGGGACAAAAATAGAAACTACTGACAGCTTGATTTCTTCATGCTGGCACTGAGCTACAGCGGAGCTCTACAAGACCCTATAAATATGCAAGCGAAGGGAAATCCTACACAAGTGCTATCATACTGCTATAGGACTGAATAGAATTAGCTTTATTGCAACCAAACAGTATGGACAGAGTCTGCTTTTCAGAGCCTCCCTATCTCGCGAACAATGTAAAATGTGAACCAAAGGCAGCTAATCTGGCCTGTTTACTGGGAACAGTTCCAAAATATATTGTTGGAAATGACTAGAAAAAGCTTTGCACTGCACAGCCCTTACGGTGCAGCCCTTTCTTCCTTTTAAAGTGAAATGTCCTTGCAGAAATTAAACACTGGGGGGTGGAGGGAAGGAGGAAAAAAAAAAAAAGAGGAAAGGGATCGGGATCACTGTGGCTTAAAGCACTTATTAAAATTTGTGGAGGATGTAGTGTGCATTGAAAATGCTCCCCCCCTTCCCCCAAACCAAAACCAACACCAACAAAAACAAGCCAACCCCATGAATAGCTCTTCCTAGCTTCCTGCACATTGAATATGTATGTTAAAGGACAAGGAGCCAAGATTCACTCTGTTTTGCTTTGCTTGGAATATTTTTGCTCATTTGCTATATGGAAGTCAGGGGCTATGCCAAGGAGAGGCTGGCGAGCTGGCCATCGTGGAGATTTCTGCTGATGGTTCTCAGTGGTGTGCAGAAGCAATATGTATCCCACTGTGTAAACGATGCTTCCTGCACCTACGAGTAGGGTTCAAAAGGTTTGCACGGCAAGAAGAGGAAAAACAAAAAACAAAACAAAAAAACCCAATCAAAAACCTGCTGCTGGGGCTGTGAGCAGAGTGGCTGGGGTGAAACAAGAGTCAACCAGAAATCTGGGGAAAAGGGACCCCCAAAATTGGGAAGAACTCCTGAAACGTGGGCTTCTGGAAGTTTTCATTGTTATTCCTTCGTATCGTTCTCGATGGAAGATATTATTTGTGCCATCTTGTGAGCCCTGCCAAGTATGTCTCCTCTCAAGAGGACTCCATAATCCTCTTACTTTTCATTCACATCTCTAAAGCGGCTACATCTCGTTTTTATAAGCTGCTGTTGTAAGTTTGCTGCGTGATTTAACTGCTCTCACCTCTTTTTTTTTTTTTTTTTCTTTTTTTCTTGGAGCGGGGAGATGGCAGCTGATTGTGAGCTCTTGCTTCCTTGTTAGAAATGAACAGTGTCCACAACTACAGAGTAAACATTTCTATCTTCCTCCTGGTTCAAGCAAAAAAACCTTGACCCCTGTGCTGGTGGAAATGAAATGTTTCCAAAACACACAGGAGACTGGAGAAGTGACTGTGTTTAAACCCCTCCAGTTTAAACACAGTTATCTAGGAAACCATGACCAGGAGAAGATGACTAGTCCCTGATGAGAGGTTTAACTCGGTAACAAGTTGTTGACCAACTTGTATGTTATTGTTTTATTGTTTATACCACGGAGCACTTACCTCTTAATATGCTTGATAATAAAAATCCCACGGAAGTTAACATTGGAGTAAGGCTCAGGGATGAGGCTTAGCTGTGATCTGGGGTCATCAACTCTCATATCAAATCATGTCACCTTCATTAATAACTGAACCCCTTACCCTGAAACTCAAGCAGCTTTCCTCCGATTTCCTAAAATCTGGAGGTTTTTATTCTGTCAGCTACAAACTCTTAAGGGGCGGTGTGATTCCCACGAGCTGGGGATTTGAACCTGTCCTTTTCCCTGCTTCCCAGCTTTTCTGCTCTAAGCTGGTTCTTGGCTTTTTCCACACTCGTGTGTTCTACCCCAAATCGTGTCGTGTCATTGGTGCCTTACATCTACCATTGTGTGGGGTTGAGCGAGGGCTCCCGCCTGTCCAGGGGGGTGGGGTGGGATGCTCAGCGAGGGCCCCATCACCCCTCTCCGTCTTGGGTTGCTTTTTATTTCTTAAAGAGGTGATTATTTTTTTTTCCTCTTTTAGAGAGCTGACCTTTCTGAATTGGCTGATTGTTGTCAGTATTTGTAATGGGGGGAATAGATGCACCCGTTATTTCATTGTGTTGTCCCATATACTCTATGCCTCCCTCCAAATCTCCCCTGGGTTGCTAGAAGTGGAGAGAGCAGTGGTTTAATTTTCTGTTGTCTTGCCAAGTTAGAATGGGATTAAATGCTCTCAAGGTCTCTGGACTATCACTTTACCCAAAACATCCATCCCAAGCATTCAAAGAGGCATAGAGACTCTGCATAGCTATTTATTTTAAATGCCTGATTAAAATTTCATGAAAACAGGAAGTCAGGGGAAAAGAATAGATTGCAAGAACGATGAAATCCAGGGCTTTGTCATTTTTAGCTCAACAACACACAACAATGAAGAAAAAACCCAACACCCAGCACGTTCAATTGTAAGTAAGGGATATTTTCACAATCAGACTGAGGCCGCTAATAGCATATTTTGTCTATTGGCAGGGGAGTTCATGAACTAAGAATGAAACTGATTTATTTTTTTTTGCTTATTTGACAATTTTGATTATAAATTGTCACCTTAAGTACAGCAGCTTTCGATTACCTTAAACCCCACAAACATTAAGGGGTTTTTTTGATACTCCGTTGTTTTTTTTCTATCTCAGCAGCAATAAATGTTGCAATACCACATCCTTAATGGTGCTGCAGCTCTTCTGTCCCAGTATCTTTCTGGCTTTTCCATTCTTAAGCGTATCTAATAATCTGAATAGATGGGGGGGAGAGAGGGGGCAGGGACAAAAGACTGATTTTTCTGAATATCTATCACGTGCAAAGGATCTTCATGGTTTGTCTGCGCTCTAGAGAGTGTTTTCCTTGTACGTAGCTTCTGTCCTCCTTTCATAAGGCAATATCCTCTTTGCTGAAAACATATGAATCAGAAGCAATGTTTAGACAAGGCTGCATTATGAAAGGATGTAGAGTCCGTTGAAGTCTTCTTGCCTTTTTAGGCTTTGGCTGGCAGGACCTCCATTAACAGGCTGCAAATGTCCCTCAGGCACTTTCCAGTGCCTTTGTCACCTTGGCTCTATAGGTAGGTAGTCGTGGGGCACTTTGGAAACTGCAGTGTCCCAATCTGTCCCCCTGTACCAATCCCATCAATAAGAGATGGATGTTAAAATTCTGTATTAGCCTCTTGCTGCAAAGGCAGCATCTGTAGGGATCTCAGCTAGGGCATCCATTGGCTCTAGGTATGGCATAATTATGATAGCTTAATGACAAAATAAGTTTTCACTTGCCAATATCAAATTAGTCCTGTCAGTGTCTACGTCATTGCTCGGTGTACCTTACAATGTGCATAGTACCACGTCTCCTTGCTTCTGCTTCACATCATGTGGTCCTCCTGGTGCACATGCTGTTCAGCCACTTAAAGAGCTGTAACGCTACCAGGGGAAAGAAAAAAACCAAACCCAGCAACCCAGTATGACATACTGGAAGGAATATAATAAGCCTACAACCTTGGAAGTCTCCCTTTGTACATCATTCTAGCTGCAAATAGTCACAGTCTTGTGGATTCGTCTATTATTTTCAGGTGTAAAAAAATGGTATTGAGATTTGATGGGAATTATTGCTAGAGGTAGTTAATTGGCTGGCTGGGTCTATATGTGAATAGAGGTGGCAGGGAGTCCACAAATGACCTTTTCCCTTGTTAGATCGGTCCCTGGCCAGCTGGACGTTTGGTATCCTGAGGTGAAGAGGGTTTTTTTTTTAAAAAAAAAAAATAAAAAATTCTAGTTTCATGGCTTTGACACTTTGTGAGTTCCCCTGTGTTAATTCATCGCAGCGAAAAAGGGGAAAAAAATCGGCTGCTGCGGAACGTCCCTCACGCCTCAGGAAAGGATGGCAATAATCACCGGGAGACTTCTGCAAAGCAAAACACCGTGTGGCTCGGTCCACGGCTGCACACACTCCAGTCACCCCAGCTCCGTGCCAACATGTCACAGGTGCACACCACAAGGGACAAAGCAGCAAATGTAATTGGGAGGCAGGTGGCGATAGCTTGGACTCCGTAACACATTCATCCCAAGGTGCACTTGTGCATCTGTTAGAAAGTGAAGTCTTTTTTTTTTTTTTTCCTGTTTTTTTTTTTTTTTTTTTTCCTAATTCAGTTGGTTTTAAGAGAGGTTTGAGCCGTAGGAAAACATTTCCCATCTCCTAAATACAACAGGGAGAAAGTTCCCAAAGGTCCTTGGAGACCGGGAGGGATGTGGGGTGGCGGCTGCTGAGCTCAGGGAAAAAGTGAGAGATTGGAGGTTCACACAGAAACGGGTCAAGTGTTTTTAAGGAACTTGGCAGGGCTTTTTCCTCCTTTGCTATCACTGTAATATCAGCACGAGCTTTTCCTTTTTAGATATCAGCCTTTTGTGATCGCATTAGCGCGGGGTGCTCTGTTCGCTCGCTCAACCTTCCCCGCATCAGGGGAACCTTTATATTTCTGCTCCGAATCTTAACAAACTGTGTTTATTTCCTCTCTTAAATGAGGGAAGGACCCCAAATGCTTGAAAGCAAATCTCCCAGCGCCGACCTGCAGCAGTGTGCGGGGTGGAGTGCGGCGGCTGTAGCACAGCAGAGAGAATCCCTCTCTAGGAGAGGGCGACGAGCGCCGGTTCTGGGCGACGCTCTGGGGGAATGGGATTCAAACAAGCCCACACGAGCAGAATTGCTGACGGGGGAAAACGAACAGCAGAGTGCTGCAAAAATGCACGTAGGTTTTAGTAGCCTTTGGTGGACAAAATCCTGCTTTTATATGAAGGATATGTAAACAAGGCAAGCAACATAAAAAAAAATACATCACACGCTTTGAATGCCAAATGCTTCCTAATCCCTAGGAGAGGGTTTGCCCTGGCTCTGTCGGTCCCTAACTCCGCTGCTCGGCTCTCCTTTGAATCCGGAGTGGGGTCCCACCGTGTTCTGCAGCGATGGGGAGGGGGAGGCTGCTGGGAGGGTCCCTTTGCTCCTCTCCCCAGCCCTGCTCTCACCTCTCCCGGCCGTTCGCAGACTTTGTCCTCCCTCCCACACTTCCCAGTGACTCCCAGCCGCCGGTGGCACGGCCAGGTGAACCGAAAATGGAAGGTTTTGATGACCCCCAGCAAATGTTCTCTGTCTCCCAGAGGAGCGGCCACGCCGGGAAACAATTTGCAGAAGACAGAAGGAGAGATCTGGTTTCATTTTTTGGTGCAGCTCCTACAGTTTCTCGCTGTAAACCCTTATCAGTGGAGCCCTTGTATGGCAGCTCATCAGCAGAGATCCTGCAGGCGAGCGCCGTATTATTGCTGTGTCCCATGTGGCTTTTTTTATCAGTGCTGTTCTGACTTCTAAACCTTCTGGAGACGCTGTAATTGGGTACTTCGAGTGGCTTGGTTTCTTTTATAGCAGGAGTTAAGTTTTTAGACTGGGCCCTGGAAATAAAATAAAATAAAAATAAAAAGTAAAATAAAATGAAATAATAAAAAAAAAAAAACAAGTATCTGTAGTTAGAAGAAAAGAAATAAAGTTCCTAATAAATAAATCCTACTTTTATTTCTTGGCGTGATCTAGGACAGCTGATGGAGATTGACACTCCAAGTTACATGAATGTTTTAAACGTGTAAAGAATCCTTTATAAATTCAGCTCTGTTTGCTATGATACACTTCCCAATTTAGGATACTGCGGAGCAGATTGTGAAACGATGATTTACATGACTTGAGGATTTTGCTCCTTGTGATTAAACACAATAGCACTTCCTTTGGTTCCCTTTAGAATGCATTTTTTAAAAAAAATGTATTTAAATGTATTTAAAATACAGGTTATTTCAACAAGAGTAAAAATATCAGGCAAAAATTGCGTTACTGTGTGCTGTGTAAAGTACTGCTAAACATCTAGAATTGCCGCATTCTGAAGATGGAAATAAATGTTAAAATAACAACTGAGAAAAATATTCAATATACCATTTTCTTCTGGCAGGAGAGTGAAAACATGGAGTTTTGTTGGCTCGCTCTTCTGTTTGCAAAGGATTTAGCGTTGAGCTTTTACCTAGCTGCACGATGTACTGCGGTGAAATGCACAGAAATTCAGGATTAGATACGAGTTATAACATCGAGTAAATTTTACGTTGAGAAATTTAGAGCATGCCAAGCGGCCAGCTCTACGGACAAAAGACTAACGTGAATAGGTTAGAGAATTAGTAGCCTCTAATGGTAGATGACATGCTACATATCAAGTAATGCCTACTTACTATCCTGCATTTATCTGTTCCACGATGTCCTGTTTAATTACCTACCCTGCTGCTGTGGAGGCAGCTGGTGCAAGAAAGGCCCCAGAGCTTATGACTTCTTCCCTCGTCAACTGGAAACACACTCCCAGTTTGTGCCCTTGGAGTTGTTAGACATGGGTTTCCCAGGAAAAAAGCATCCGAAGCGTGTCTTCTTTGGACTAGTTTTTTAAGGGAGGTTGTTTTATTGAAACCTTTTTCAACATGCCTCAAGCCAGTGGAGAGCAAAATTCCACCAACTGAACCCAGCTGGGGCCCTTCCTTTCAGATTTTCATTCCTTCTGCTGCCTGTCTAGGTGAGGAGCAGATAAAAATAGATTGTTAGATGAGGCTGTTGCTTTTAATTGTATTCATAACGAGCATTTGCCATCCTTAATTCAATAGTGCAGTGTAACAGGGGGGAGGGCAGGGTTTTCTAATCTCGTTTCCTAAGGAAATGAGGCATAGAGCATCCCACCACCCACCCACCTGGACCCAATCCTCTCCTAACGGCGTGTGAGGCTTTGATAGGGGAAGGACATCTCAAACGTTACAAAGTCCTCGCAAGAATCAAAGCGAGTGTAAGAAGAACCTCCATGTTGGTGTCTTTGCCAGGGACCAGGTAAATTCAGTCTTTGTCCACGCTGGTGGCAGCCTGTGAGCATCCCCTGTTTGTTGGGGAAGAGCAGGGTGAGGGGAGGTAGGCATTGGGTTTGCTGCTGGAGCTGGGCTTTGGGATGGGCAGCGCAGGGTATATATCCTGAGAAAATCACTTTTTCTGGTCACAGTTTGTTTTCTGGCAGGAGCATAAATTCTGTGAACCTTATTTTGTGCTAATTCTCTTCAGCGTAAGGTCAGTGCAAGGCAGCCTCCTTACTTTGATGAAATCAGGGCAGAATGAGGAGCCAGCTTGCTTTCTGGGAGCAGGACGAAGCTCAGCTGAAAGTTTGCTGCCGTGCTTCCAGCCCTGCCGTGTGTGGCAGGGGACCTTTCCCTTGCTGTGTCCCCAAAAAAGCATCTCTCCTCCCTGCTCCCCTCCCTCCATCCGCTCCCGCACCTCCCGCTCCCGGAGCTGGCAGAGCATTAATAACAAAATGTAAGTTTTATGGGACAAAGTAAATAAGGCGATTCATACATCATTCCTAAGACACGCAGAAAAGAGGCAGAGAAAAATAACCATCCGATATTTTATACGGGAATATTTCCATGAGTCAGCTCGTTTTCAGGTTTCTGGGCTTCCAGCTGCAAGCTCTGCTGTGTTGGCTTATCTTCTGCTCAAGGCCTGGCATGTGCCAGAAGTAGCTTATAATTGGCTGTGTTTCCCCTTTGTAAATGGTAATAATAGAGCCTTTATCAGCAGAGAATGGCTAAAAATTTGGATGTCTTTAATTTCATCACAACTCCTAATTTTTTTCAGGCCTAATATTACACGAATAGATCTCGGAGCTCCTTGCCCTGGTTGTGGAGCTGACAATGGGGGGGGATGGGATGATTTTTGTAGGTGGGATATTGAGCAGCCCTTCAGATGCCCACTAAACTGTGGCCAAAGGGCTGAATTTATCCTTTAACCCTCATGGCATGGGGTTCGTGATTCCCTAGGCTTGTGGAAAGTTGCAGTTGTTGCTGCTCAGCTTGGCTGAGGGCGGCTGATGCATTTCTTGTGGCAGCCCTGGTGTGTATTGCAGGCCAAAAAGGCAAGGTATTTTCAACGTGTTTTGATTCATTTGAGGTTTTCAATGAACTCACCTCAGCCTTCTACACTCCTCCTGAGATTGCTGCCTGTGGATTTCAAAAAGACTAAATATAAACTGGGCGGGGAGGGGGGGGCGTGGGAAGAAAAAAAAAAAGGCAGCTAATTCAGTATGATTTCTAAAGACAACTATGCAAGCTTTATGGAAAATGAACGTTAAATTTGTACATGTTAGAAGAATTTCGTTGATCACAGGCAAGGAAGGATGTCACAAGATTTATTTGGCCAGTCACAACTTGAATTTTGAATAAATTCTGTCAAGCTGTTAAAAAAATGTATGGAAATACATCACTTGATGCATTCAAAGCACAAACATGTTTGAGGGGAACTGCAATCTGCTCGTGGATGTCCTGTGAATAGAGAAGATTTCACATGTGTTTAATGTATTCTTTTTGGGGAATTAATTGTCCACCAGCACTGACAAGCGTGGGGGATGGAGGAGTGGAATGGGAGCGATTTGCAGTTCTTAGTGGGAATTAGTGGCATGACTATATTATAACAATCATAATTAAGCTTTGTACTTGAACAGTGCCTTTCCTTGGGGAATCTCAAGGCACTCTGTCAAATTTATGGGGAAATCCTGGGGAAATAAGTGATTTCCCTCCAGATCTGCAAAAATTCAGCGGTGGAGCTGCAAGCGGACCCCAGGTCTCTGGGCTCCTGGGGGTTAGCTCAAGCTCAAAGCAGGAGCTGCCTTATCCCTCCATCACCACCCGGGCAGGGGTTGGGACCTCTGAACTTGGGGGTGCCACATATCGCATCCCTGCAGGTGCTGTCGGTTCCCGGGGGTGCAGGTGGGGATGGGGTGCCGGGAAGGTGCAGGCAGGGACAGGCAGCACACAACACAAGGCCCTTTTGGCAGCAGCCTGGGCTTAAATGGGCTGAAAATACCAGGGGGAAAATGCACTTCACCGTTGTGTAACCTTAGGGAGGGCCTGAGTCCTCCAGGCCTCAGTTTACCCACCTGTACAGTTAATATGACGGCACCGCAGGGGAGACTTGTGGAGTTTGTTTTTTTTTTTAAATTTTTTTTTATAAATGGCAAAGAGAATGAAAAATTGGGGAATCTTATCTAGGAACGTGGTACGTTCACCGTCATTTGAATTATTTTGTCAAGGCTAAAAAGCTTACTAGAAAAATACGTTCTACTTTATCTCAAAATCTAGGGTTCATGCAAGAAATACACTGGGAAACTACTTATTTGTCATTAAGGAGGAACTGCTGAGATGATCACAGGGTTTTTTTGTTCTGTTTAAAATCCCCAGGGTTAAAAAAATCTGTGCAATTTAATGTTCCTTACGTGTTTTGAGCTCTTCAGAGGCAAGGTCCCTTCAGACACAATAGGATGAATTAGCTTCCTCCAGTAAGCTGATTTGAACTTCGCGTGTTAGGACAAGGAACATATTACATTATTGGTCTGTTTGTTCCCTTGGCTGGTTTCACCCGTTTGTGCAGCCCGGTGGAAAAAAAATGAACAAATTCACTCGACTCCATAGACAGGGCAGAGCCGACACGAAGTTCTGCATCCAAGTGCCTGCAGAGGATGACAAAGTGTTTAAGAGAACAACCGGACTTATATTATTGAGCACGTTTAAAGTAAGCAGTAAAACCTTAAGCATTGATTTGGTGTTTTACTGGAACCAATAGAGAGATTTAAAAATAGTGGTTTACAGGCTGAAAAGCACAGCTCCACTGAAAATCCCTGTATTTGTGCTGAATAAATCCTCTCCCTCCTGGGAGCAAGATGCCTGTGGAGGGGAACAGAGTTACCGGCCTCTGTTGTTAGGTCCAGGCATGATGGTTGGCAAAAGGATGGGTTTGGGTGCGTGTGAAGGAGCCTGTCAAGAAGCCATGGGCAACGCTCCTCTGGATGGGAGCACGTGGGATTTTGGAGGGAGCTGAGTGGTTGCTGCTGTGTGGAGAAACTCTTCCCCTCTGCCCCAGGAGCAGGGGTCCCGGTGGTGGCACGGCAAGGGTCATGGCTCTCCCACGGCGCCGCTGGCATCTCCACACACCCCGGAGCAGAGGACCAAGGGGATCCCACCAGAACTGGGACAGTTGGCAATCCTCGTTCTTGTGCAGACTGTGTGAAATGCACACCATTCCCCAGAGCTTACAGGCACAGTTACAAACGAAGCAAAGATGGCAGGAATGACATTCCCTTGCTAATTATAGTGTGGTCCCATCTGTATATTTGGTGTTATGTCACCAACTCCAGCCTGCTTTTTTTTTTTTTTTTTTTCTAGCAGGGGAATACTGCTGCAGGTCGAGGCTTGGCACAAAAGGCTCCAGACCTCTAGTAATGTTACAGTTTCTTGTTTAATGGGGGCGAAACAGCCACCGCTCTATTTTTAAGGGCTATCGGTTGGAAATCTGAGAGTGTATTGGCTAAGGTGCTTTTGGGGTAAGTCAGCAGTCCATATTTAAAAAGCACTGGGGTGTGGATAAACATAAGAGTACAGTGGCTGCTCATGTCATTGAACCCTGCTGGCTCCAGTGGGTGGCAGAGAAGCTGTGAGCCCAGGTATGTCCTTCCGCCATAGACAAGGCAGGAGAACAGCCAACTCCCTGGGCATCAATGCTCCTCTTGCCCACTTTTGGGGGCAGAGGATAGGCTGGGAAGAGTTTGGGCTGTAGGACACGTGCATCACTCTCCAGCAATTCCCCCAAAAGGCATGAGGACAGAAACCACCCTTCTAGATCACCCCATGGAGTGTTTCCATTCAGTCTTTTTGAGATTCTCAAGAGTCCTCCTTGTAGCCCAGATAGTCCTGGAATTCTTGTTTCTGCTGGTGGAGATGCTAGGCTCCTGCTTATAAAATCAAGATATATAGTTGTGATTTAAGACCTTAAATTTGCTGATGTAAGGTGTCGTGAGTCCCTCTAGAGAAGCCCATGGGGTGCTTCATTCTTGCACCACGTACTTATGAGCTGTATTGGTGAGCCCCATGCTAAATCGTAGAGGACTGAGATTTTTAATTAGGGTAGAGATGGGAGCCTCCAAATCTCATGTGATTAGAGAGTTCTCATAACTTCTACACTTATTATAAAGTCCAATTAGCATATTTCTTACTTTAATGTCTGTATTGCCCTGTTCAGTGTTGGAAATCCAAAAATAAGAGCACTTGGCTAAAGCTCGAAAGCTGTGAAGTGAAAATAGACCAGAAACAGAAGTAAAAATGGGTTTTCCTAAATTAATCCACTGTTTGGGCTAAAAACAATGAACAAAACAGCCAAAACAAGGAAACACCACAAATAATGACAAGGAAAATAAAATCTGAAAACCCTCCACCTTACTTGTTATCGTAGAGGTAAAAGGAATTTTAAAAAAATGAGTGACCTAAGGTTTTAAGCCACCCTGAGTGCAGATTTGTATGAGGAGGTACCAGGCAAGGCTGCATCTCTCAAGACTTGTACCTGGACCTGTCCCCTAAGTTGGAAGCCCCACTGTGCCCGGTGAGGAACTGATCCATCACAAAGGTGTTCAGTGGAGCTCGTGTGGCAGGAGGGGAAGCAGCCATTGAACCGTTTTATGGGTGAGGAGCTGAAACATGAAGGCCACCGTGTCTCTTAAAGTCAAGGAGAATTTGTACCAGCAGAAATAGGCTTTGGTTTCTTGTCATACAGGAAGCCGTTGGTGGAGTAGGAATTTAACAAGTTCACAACTTAACAAGTCCCAGCCTAGTGTCTGGACTACCAGAATAGATTTTTTTCTCAAATACCCCCAAAACACTCAATGCTTTTGTCAAATTTCTGTCTCTCTGTACCCAGTGTCAGCCTCAGCTTAACAATGAAGGTAGTCCCAGAAAACTTCTCACAACTAAGCAACGTATGCTTCCTCTTATGAAAGCAACCTCCTACTGTCTTGTATATTAATTCCGTGTTTGTGGGGCACTGTAGAGGTTAAATCTTCTCTGCCTGGCATGGTAACTTTGATTACTTTCATTTTTTGGGAACTTTCTCCAAGTTTCTGAAAGGCTTAACGCAAGCTATGAAGGCTCCAACTCTTTCTTGGCCCTGTAACCCGTGAGCAGTTCAGCTGAGGCTAGGGGATTTGTGTATAATGATTTGGAAAAGTTGTGAGTATAAATAGAAAGGAATTTGAGATGTTTTTCCCCTCTGTAATTCAACACTCTATAGCTTCCCCTTCCACCCTGCACATAAGGTGCTGTACCAAAACCATGGAAAGAATTTGTGGAGCTTCGGATCGAGGAAGTTCATAAGCTAGCAGGCTTTTCTCTCACTTGCTCTTCTTTTTTAAAATCTGATCATATCATCTCCCCTGGGGAAGGGCATGGCCAGAGGACCTTACAGATTTTCACCAGATCCTCTCACCTGGAGCGTTTGCCCCGGGACAGGGGCAGTCAGGGCAGCCCCCCCTCACCACCTCTTATGCACAGCGTGGAAAGGGCAGGAGCCTGGAATAAATGGGCTTTTTCCTTTCTTTTCTCCTCTCTCTTCCCGGTAGCAGTTACTGTTGAGGGAACATGTTCAACCAGCTCTAAGCTCCAGCCTCAGCCTTCCTTCACCTGCCACGTCTCGCGGGTACATGAGGGCATGGCATCGGGTTGCCGCACATCTTGGCCAGAGCTCTGTGATGACGATGTGCCCATCACCCTGGGGACAAGCCCTGGGACAGGCACCACGAGCTCAGAGGTTGCCGTAGCATCTGGCAGCAGTGCTTGGAGCTGGGCAGCCCCTGACCCAGGCAGCTCGGTGGCAACAGGCTTGCTCTGAAGTATCCCTCAGGTCCCTTTCTTCTCCGCGGTCATCTTTTTCTTAATTTATCTTCCCTAAGCCTCAGGGAGCCTCGCTTGAACAGAAGTGCCAGCTCTTAGCAGTACGGGTGCAAACTCCCCGTAGCCCCTCTGCTTTCGGCACAGTGATGGGTCTCGGTTCTGCACTTCATCCCCAAAACCTGATTTCGACTCCCTCGTGCCGCTCGGCACTTAGAGCTGACCCAGGCACAGGCGGAGGGCGATCACGGCCTGTATTTGTGTGTGGTCATTGCCAGGCTTCATCTGTGTTTTCATTTTTGAGTCTCAACTTCATTTTGCACCATGACGTTTGGGCATGTGGATTTACAAATCAGGCCCTGGCAGTATTATTTAAAGAATCCTCAGTGCTTTCAGTAAAAACCTGAGTAAGTATTTGTTATATTTAGAGGCAATTCTGCTTATTGTCTCTTCTAACAAGTAAGCTTTTCACTGACCTAGATTTTGCTATGCCATTTTCCATTTGCTGCCCCACGTTTGCATGGAAGCAAAGTCTTAGTGTTCTAAACATCTCTTAGTGTTCTCTTGCACTTGCTATTTTGTCCACCAGTCAAAATCCCACTGATGTGATGGTGCGACCAGCTTCGGTGGAAGCAATCGTTACCGTTGAGGATCCTGGCTTCAAACTAAAAGTAAAATGCTATCGTAGGTGAATCCTTAAGCTGAGCTGACTGGGAGGAGCAGCCAGCAGCAGAAGAACACTCAAAAAGAGATGTTTGATGCGTTTTCCAGTGGTAGGACTTTAGAGAAAGAAAAGAAATGTGGGACAGAGTCAGAAACTGGCTTCCTTCGGGCTGAAGGGAGTAGTCCTCTCCCTGGATGGGATATTACAGTGAGCGCTAAAGGCACAAAACTACATTTTGGTTTTAATTCTGCTCTCGGTTTTAACATGTCATTAAAGAGAGATACCTGTATTGACAGGAAGGGTTGTAGTGCTTTTGGGGAGTTGTTATTATCGTGTTACATGATGATGGTGTTTATTGCGGTAGTGCCTTAGGGCCAAATTTATAAACATTGTGGATGGATTACACGGGTATTATGTGGCGCAGAAACATTTTGCTGTGTGTTCATGTTGAAATCCTCTGAACTGGACAGTGTAAACAAATTAACATTATCAGGGAAAACTTGTTTTTTAAGTCAACTTTCCCTGCAGATTCTACTTGGCCAAAGGACACTTGCCATGGCTTTTACATCTCCTGTCTCTCTACCGTGTTCAAAAATGTTTTTACTAGCACATGTTAACCAAAACCTCTTCCTTTTTGGAAAAAAAAAAAAAAAAAGACCCAGGCATGTTTAAAAATGCATTTGATCCGACTAGCTAGCATATTTTTAAACACGACCGTGTTATGTTTAACAGCATGTTAGCATGTGTCAATTAACTTGTTTCCGCAGAGTGCTGACAGCAGTGCCCCCCCCCCGCTGCCAGCCCCGCGGGGCCCCGCAGCTCGGCCCTGTCAGCAGAAGGGAGCCCGTGCCCGCATCTCTGACCCACCAGAGTTTGGCACCCACTCTTCCTGGGCAGCATTAGGGTGCTGGACTCTACCTTGAGGGGTGGATGTGGAGGCACGGCTCCTTCTGCTGGCTGTAACCACCCCCATCCTGGGGTGGGGGGGATGGACCCATGGGGGCTCATCTGTCAGCTCCCCAAAGGACGTCTCCTCTGAGCACACACGTGGGGCTGAGAGGCTTTTTGCTGCAAGCGAGGCCCCTCCAGACAGAATAAATAGAGGCTTTTTTTCTCACATTGTCGTGAGATTGCCCTCCTTCCCTGTGCCAGATAGAGGGGAGAGGGAGGAGAAAGGGGGCACATGCCCATAGCCCCTCAGTCTCCTCTCTGCCCAGGGTGCTGAGGGTGGCCGTGCGTGGCGGGGGTGTTTTCATGTGCCGAGTCGTGTCCGTGGCCACTCAGGCTGCTCCTGTTCTGGTCCACACTGGCCAGCACAGAGGAAACGTTTTAATCCATTGTAAGAAGCAGCAATGAGCTTTTCGTCCAGGAGGCTGCTGGATAAAGCCCTGTAAGCGTGTGAACTAACCCATCGTCTCCTGGTGGGACCTTCTTCTGCGATCCGGGCATGGAATTGTGTGCCATGGGATGGGAATGGGGTGGGAAGCATGCAACTTGGGTCTCAGCAATGTTGTGCTGCGGGAGCACGGGCTGCTTTCCCACGGGGACGTGCCATCGTGCCTGGTGGCTGCACGGGGCCTGGGGGGCTCTTCTGTTACTGCACACACAAAGGGTGCAGGAAGGATGTGGACATGTAAGAGGTGTAGAAGGTGGCTCTGATGGGAGGGAAGTGGAGATTTTTTTGCTGGTAGTGCAGGAACCGGGCTTTGCTGGTGTGTGTTACTGGTGAGCGCCGAGGAGGAGGTGCTGGAGGGATGGGCAACTGGGTGTCTTCTGGGAAGTCCTGTTGGTGAGGAGACCAAAAGAATCTCCCAGGCATTTACCCTGGGAACTTCTGCTGCAGTGGTCATGTAGCTGCCCCCAGACTAGTCCTGGCAGAGCTGGTGCCCCTCGTCCTGCTGCTCCCCTGGGGGGAAAGCATCCCTGTGCCCTGCCGCTGCAGGATGCCTGGGGTACCCGTGTCCCCGCTGGACCCTGTACGTGGGAGCACCCCCAGGCAGACAGACCCGTCTCTGCCCCTGTTCCTCGTCCTGGGAATGTGGGCAATCTTCCTTTTTCGGTTTAGGATTAGTAAATGCATGAATGACTCGCGTGTGTGCTGGTACAGCGTTAACAGGATCGGCAGGAATACCTAGCATAGAGAGCCTCCAAAAATAGGTCCCTTGTCCTGCCAACGTCTTGCACATGTCCTTAACTTTCCTGCCCTGGGAAGGAACTCCTGGCACCCCGCAGGGCAGGAGAGTTTTTTCCATTCACTTCAACGGGTGCGGGATTTCATTCTGCATTATAGACCGATGGATTTTTAAAGGGGACTGTGTCCACCAGGCACAGTCAAGCTCTTTGCAGGGTCAAAGCACTTTGTATTTTTAGCGTTGACACGGTGATCAGAAGGGAAAAGCGTGTGTTTTTCCCCTGCTTGGACAGCATGGTCAGACGTGCTGCTCTGCCTATAGCTGCCCAGGGTCAAGTTGTTACTGGCCCTGGACCATTTCTTTCGGGTGCTGCACCTTCCTGACATGCAGCTTGGCTGCCCTAATTGGTGTTGTGAAGCTGACCCACGCCGGCCAAAACACGTCTTGGGAAGTGAGGTTTTATAAATAGACCGTGTGGACAAAAGGGTGTCTACTCCGGAGTGGTTCCGGGGCTGGGAAGAGGAGCTGGAGGCAGGGGAGGGAGCCCAGCATCTCCTGGTGAACCGGCACAACCCTCTGCAAAGGGGTGACTGCGGAGCCTGTGGCGAGCCCTGGGCAAAGGGAAGGACAGAGAGGCCACGACCCGGGGTGTGGGAGCTCGGCTGCTTTCTCCCTGTGAGACCGGCTCCCAGACCTTTGCTCATGCAAACCCTGACAGATCCCGTCTAAATGAGTAGCTGGGAATGATGTGCTCCTGCCCTGGTTTGGGCTGGGGCTGAATTTCACCTACCGGGCTCTGAGAGTGGGTTTTGCTACAGAATGTAATTAAGAGCATCAGAACCTGGTGCTGTGGGATCTAGCCTGTCCCTGGTAGTCAGGGTGATTGACACTGGATCCTTTGATTTCTCCAGAGGCGTCATAATATTTTAAACTTATTATTAATTACAAGTGTATTAATCTCTGAATAGTATTAACAGTATCTCAAAATATTATAATTTTATCCTGTCTGACCCACTGGGGGATAAAAAAGTAGTTTTGGATGAACTGAACAACTTTATAGACAGTGTGCTTTATAACCAGATGGATTTTCCCTAGTTAGTTCCATTTCTATCTAATATTGTCGGAAGATTAAAGATACTGAATCAATGGCTGTAAAAGCTCACATTAAAAATTTGCAGTAAATGAGAAGAGGAAAATTTCATTAGAGGCATAAATTGTAGCAACTGGAATGCATGCAAGTTATTTTTAGTGTTCTACCCACAGCCACCCTTGAAAGTCTTTTTTTTTTCCCAAATGTTTTCTTTTCTCAAATGGGAAAAAAAACCCCTCTAATATTTTGAAATATAGAACTAATTAATAGGGAGCGATCCTGATCCCACTGAAGTCAGCTGCAGCATTCTTTATGACATTGCAAGATCGTGCCTCTATTAAGAAATAATAAGGCAATGAGATACTTTAAAGACAGGGGTTTAAAATAAACTGGCTCTGTTGGCCTCTTTTGGAAAAATACCTTAGAGTCACACCTTTTATCAAATCAAAAGGTTCATTGAAAAAAGAGAAATTAAAAGATGCCACTCATGGAGCCTGGCAAAACATGAAATTTGCAATAAATATCTCTCCAACCCAATTATAACATTCAAATCAAGGAGGAGAAAAAATATGAAATATAATGAAAGCTTTCTTTCTATTGAAAAAGTCTACTTGGAGGTGTCCAGACCTAAGGGAATTTCCAAGTCAGCACTATAGCGGGGAAAAGATGTAATGTAAATGAGAGTGAAATAATCAAATTTTTCTGGTGGAAATAAGTGCAGTTGTTTGATGTAATTTTGACACAGCATAATTTCAGCATCAACACTGAAGTTTAAAGGATCAGTGTGTCTTCATGAGATTTCTATACAGAAAAGCCATTCAACAGGAAAATCTAAATCAGACTTCAGTATGCACGTTGGGCTGTTCCACCACAGAAGCCTTGTATTATAATCTTTGCAAATAGAAAAATAGAGATGACCCTTTTCCAGTAATTTCTAGGCACCCTTTCCACTTGAAAATCCAGCATGATTATGGTATATAAATCACAAGAAATGCGACGGGTGAATGTTTTCATGCTCACAAAATCAAACTTTGTTTTCTGCCTCTAACACCAGCTGAGCCATTTAAAGATGCACACCGGTTTTGACAGTGAGTTACACTGGGCTCCTGTCACCATGTTTATTGCAGAAGTAATTTTTAATATCATGGGGGTTTATTCCAAACAATTAAAACAATTAAAGCAGGGCATGTCTTCAGCATTTTACTCAATCTTGCAGCCTGTATGAAATATATTTGTAATTTTGGGTTCATTTCCAAATGGAGACGGATTCACACACCCTCACAGCCAAACTCAGCACAAGAACCAACAATTAAATGAAGCCTGAGATCCAGTCCAAAGGAGGCATATACTCCATTTAATTTTTAAATAGCTTAATTAATAGTTTCAGTTAAAGCAACCAAGTGAAAATGGGTCAAACTATGTAAACATTGGTTAGAAAAACACACTGTCCAGCCAAAGCGTTGTAGAAGTGCTTTTAAGAAGAATGGTCTTTAAATTTAATTTAAACATGGTTTTCTAACTTAGGTAAAAGCCCAGTTCGGGCAAGGCCCAAGCCACTTTTTATGCCACAAAGAATTACCAAGGCATGCTGAGAGTTTATTTAGTCTTTGCTTGTTCCGAGGCGGTGTTTCACTCTGCAGTCATCGTTTTCTCCTTGCTGTCAGCATGTTGTTACTTCTCGGCAGCTCAGGATTCACCAAGAGCCTCGGTGTGTTTTGAAGCCGAGTTTAATCGCCGGTGGGACCTGTACGAATGCTACAAAACATTGTTCACAAATATTTACTGGAATTTTGAAATGAATTGGGGTAGACTCCGCTATTGCGCTCTTGGTGTTTGCGTTCTGCAAACACTGAGGTTCAAGTTCTTATTGACACGGCTGGGATGGATGGGGTCCCTTACATAAGTCTCAAGGCCAGGAGGGGGCTTCTGCGCCGGAGCAATCGGGGGGTAGAAGCAACACCACGTGCCTTGTCTGACCACTCGTCGCTAACCAGCCGCCCTCAAACAACGGGCAGACACAATTACTGAGTTGTCAGGGAGCTGATTGTTCCTGAATTCCAGAGGGACACAATTATAAAATTCAGAAACCACCTCTCTCTGCTCCAGAGAACGTCTATATACAGAGAAAGGGATGTTCTTTACTCACAAAAATATTTTTATAAAATTTTCCTTTTGCTCTCAAGTTTCAGCTTTAACAAAACAAGGATAAAATTCTTTGAAAGTGATTGATAACATTGACTTTAAGGATTCATTTATTTAATGTGCAGTAGCATTTACATGACACTCTCTCTCTCTCTCTGTTTGTAGTTTGAAGTTCCTGCTCCAGTGAGGATAGTGAGTTCTTGGCAGATTTGCCAATTTCCAGTTAACTGCTAGGATCTTAACATCCTGGTTAGAACAACTGGAAGGTTTCCGTTTGGTTGGTTTTTTGTTTGCTTTGGTCTGATCAAGTCAATAAAAAGAGAAAGGCAGAAGGATGAAGGAGGGTGAAAAATATCAAGATGGGTCCCAGGTTTGGCATTATGGTGCACAGCTTTAGGAAGCTGTCCCTGACGTCAGCAGCATCTCTTCCTGGTATGATAAACTTGGAATTTGAGACTAAATTTTGGTCAAGTTGTATCACATGAAAACGTTCCTCCAATTCCCCTTTGTACCTCGATGTGTGTAAAGCAAGTCAGGAGCAAAAGTTGGCGATGTCTGAAGGTATTGCTGCTCGGTGCCAGCTGTGCTTTTGGGAGGGTGAAGTCAGGTTTGGGGGAGGAAATCCATGGTGACTTTCTGTGGAATTTGTGGTTGGCAACGGAGACTGATCGTTTTTGGTCTTCCTCATCTGAATCTTTACTTCTGTTGTAAAGGACAATGTGTTCTGCAGAGTGGAACAAAAACGAGCTAGTTCTTCCCACCTGCAGAAATATGGAAAATTATTAAAGATTTTCATGATGAACAATAATTTTTACTGATAATGTTCAACATGCAAAAACACAACAGGAGACAACATCTTTATCACAGGAAACAAGCAAACAATATTTTGGGCTGAAGAACAGCCCAGGTGAGCTGGCCTTCTCCAGCTTGTCCATAAAGTTAAGGGTGTCAAAGGGTTCCCTGTTAAGCAAAGGAAAGAGGTAGGAGAGGATTTTATAAATGGCAGTTGGGCAATTAGTGTTAACCATCAATATCAGAATGGCTTAGATTGCATGATTAACTAGTTAGAGTTTTGAGCTGGCTGGTAATTTTAGATTAAATAGCCAGGCTGCCAGTGACTTGAATATTGATGAATATCTTGTGTTTTATTAATATGCATTCTCTATAAATTAGAGGCTTAGTACACAAAGAAGAAACCTAATGCTCTTGCTATTTTTCATTGCCACAGGTAGAGCTGAATAATTCATAGCAATTAATTTATTTCACTGATTTAGCCTTTTGAGGCGGGGGGTGGAGGGGAGGAGAAGAGGGAAGTTGAGCACGAGTAGTCTGTAGGTAATTTTTTTCATGTTTATTTATTATCAATAACTCACCAAAAACGTTTGAAGACTAATTCTTAGTTACAGAGAATTCTTTTGTTGTTGTTCTTAAATTGAAGAAATTGGGAGGAACTTGGTCAGAACTGCAAGCAACCCACCAGTCATTACAAGAACCCAAATGCATTTTAAATTGCAAAAAACAGCACAGCTAATTGCACATACAAGATGGTTAGGATCGGACTCGTGTTGATCTGTATTGATGGGTGCAATACCAGTTACATTGCGTGCTTCTGCTCCTCATTTGATTGATTGTAATTCTTTAGGACCAAGATTTTGCAAAAATTTTCACGTGTGCAGAATTTGCTATCTGTAGTTATCCCTAATGCTTTTAAAATGGAATAGGTGAAATGCTGCCCCTTTTAAAACCAAGGGGAGTTTTACCGTGGAAGACTTTCCATCTACTGGTGGAAAGATTCATGAAAATATTTTTTGTGTAAATAGAGCCATAACACATCCAACACAAATGACATTTTGTAATTGTGCAAAGCTTCAGAGAATTCAAACATAGATTTTGAAATTTTTACTTCTTTTTTTTTTTAGGTAGGTGGGGAGATGGTGCAGCGTTAAGTATGAAACGAAATGTTGCAGCACACACATAATTTGCCAATTCTACAGCTCAGGGTGGCTGCAGCCCCGTTTCAGTGTCACACAGTCATATCCAGAGCAGGTAATATCCAGAAAGACATGAGGAGGAGGAGGCTGTAAGATTACTGCCTCTCCCTTTTGCTGGTTCTTAACAACACGCTGCACAGCACTGAGAGTTGCATAGCACGCCATAAATCATTGCCTCATTATGCTCCTTCTGTAGGTTGGTTTAGGGCACCTACTCCAGTACCAGCTCCAGAGGATTATTTGTTCTTCCCAGAAATTCCTCTCAGATGTAGACTTCTGTTTTGATTTGCAGAGGAGAAAAAAACCAAACTCCATGTCTTATTTTTAAAGTAATTTCTTAGTGTACACAACAATTTACATTATGAAACTGCCCAAGAAAGTAATTCAGGTAATGTCTGGAGATGATTTTAATTTGTAGGTGGATGATTTTGTCAAGAGGAGGCAAGAGGTTAAAGAAGGTTTTCATGTTTTTCTGACTTGTCAACATGAAACATTAGCAAATGAAACCCAGGTTCTTCCTCCCCTCCTTTCTTCCTTCCTTCCTCCTTGCCTGCCTTCCTTTTTTCTTGCTTTCTTTCCTTCTTTCTTCCTTGTGTACAGAGAAGCTGCTGATCCCTTACCTAACTAAATCATTCTGAATTGTTCTCAGTTGTAAAAGAAGCCTAAGTACCTCATTAAAAAATATTGTGAGATCCTCATTCACTTTTTTTGGTATGTCTTTATCCAGCCCTAGTCTACAGCTGGGACAGGAGGGCACCGCTCTGGTTGAGAGAATAAGGATTTTTGACACTTGGTTTTGATTTAAGCAGACAAATCCTCTTAAGAAAAAGTGTTCATTAGTTGGCCTAATTTACTAGCACGGGGTGGTATTCAGCATTGCTGATTTTGATAAAACAGTATTTATTTAGCATTGCACCAAGCGAATGCTAGAATAACCTAGATTGTACCTGCAATGAATGTGAAGGTCTGGAGCCGAGGCTTTAGAGAGCAGGTGGGTACACTGCAACACGGCTGGGTTTTGCTGCAGTGTGACAATGTGATCTAGGATCTGATCCAGACTCCTTGGAAATCAATGGAAATTCTACCCTTGACTTCAGTGGGCTTTGGAACCTGCTCCACTTGTGACAAAGTGGTAATGAAATGACTCCAACTTGGGGGCGGGGGGGGGGAGGAGAGGAAGAATTTTTAACAGATTCAGCGTTCTATGTTGGTAGGTTTGTTTATGTGAGGGGTCCTGACTTCCAGTTTGAATGGTTTTCACACGTGCCTTGCTCAGGTCCTCTCTCCACAGTTCCTTGAAAAGCAGTAGATTTCTGTTCTGGGACCACTAACAGACATCCCAGCTGAACAATAAAATTCTGTAGATGAGTATGATGTGAAACTCGAAATCATTGTAAGCTTGCTCAAAATGTGACCTGCCTTCACACAAAAGCTCCTTGAGCTCTCTGAACCCTTCAGCAAAACTGGATGTCTTCAAAGCCATAATGAAACACAAAACTAAGTCAGTTTTGTGTAATTTGGGGTTTCATTATACATACTTCTGTATCATTGTATGTCAGGGAGCTGTGTATAATTCTTATTTGAGCTTAAACTCTTACAAAGGACCTAGGAAGAGAAGATGTGCTGAGGCCAGGACCAGAAAAGACTTTTTTTCAACACCCACTGCAACCTGAGTCCCCCATAAGCATTTAGGACTCAGCGAGAATTGTACCCAACTCTTTTTGATGGAAGTACAGTGGTGACCTTCTAGATTGATTAAAGATGTGACATTGATTGACTTTGAAGGGAGCCACATCCACCCTTCTTCTGCCAAAAAGGCAGTGGCTGCAATGTGAAGCCTCAAGAATGGGGCATTGCTCCTCCAAGTTCATGGAAGACATCCAAGGGTAACGGGATAATGCAGATAATGGGATAGGGTTCCTCCCCTCCTCTCCCTCAAATACCATATAGGTAGGTTTTAGCTATCCAGACTCAGGCCATAGGAGACTTTTCTGTGATAGCTATTTAAAAGATGAAATAGCTAAGGAAATGAGCTCTTTTTATAGGTTATGTAGGATGTTCAGTGGTTGAGAATGTCAAAAAGAACTGGTAAGGTTGACTCTGCAGGGACCTTTAATGGTGGGGGGGGGAATGATGCTGTGAGGACTGGTGTGAACAGGACAGCAGAAGCCACGATGTGGTGGGGAAAAGAGCTCTATTCTTCTAGAAAACCCACCTCTGATTATTTTACGTGCTGTCACTTTGGGGTGTCTAGTTTGTGAGATGCTGAAATGGCCCCATTTTCCAAAGATGCATAGTATCTTTGCAATATCATTCTCTTTAAAGCATGTTAGGCTGGCACTGAGAAGTATTTGCCTCCAAAATTACCACTTTTGAAAATCTAGGCCACTGAACCTGATATGAACTATCAGAAACCAGAGACAAGGGAACATTTATGTTGGAGAATGCGTAGTGGCTCGAAAACTACAAATCAAAATAATTCACCCTTTTATGTGTAAATCTCTTTCTCTTTGATACACAAACTGAAAAGCTGTCTGGTTTCCTTGAAGTTTCCATAAGCGAGCAGCGTGCGACTGTACCCACTAGAATGCTATTTGAGCGTTATTTAAAGCGCAGACCTGTTAAGGTCAAGCAAGCTCATCTGTGTGCTAAAACCAAACCCACCAAACCTTACACCTGAAAACCAGCAAGCAAGGAGGTCTTGTGCTTCCCCCCCAACAAGGGTATGGTGTGTCGAATGGTGAAGCACCCAAAGATCAAAGTGCTTTTTCAGGGATAACGATAAAATCAGAGACGGAAAGAGACCAAGTTCTGGTGCAGGTGTCTGCTGTTCCAAAGCAGTTTTATTTTGTGGGGTTTTTTTTAAGATATGACACCACCAGCCCATTGCAAGGGGATGCAGGCTGGCGCTGCAAACTGACATCAGCAAATTTAGATCCTGTGTAGTACATTTTTGAGCCAGTAGAAAGACTGAAGAGTCACTGCAAAAAGCCCACATGGAAGGGATTAAGTGTAACTCCCTGAATTTGCCATGAGCAGATCGAAAAGAAACTTTTCAATGCAGACATGGGAAGACAGTGAGATGTGTTTTGCTCATATTCCAGAGTTGCTTTCCTCTGAGCGCCTTAATCCAGATCCTGTTGAAGTCAATAGCTGTCTTGCCGTTCAGAAGGATTATGCCCCTAGATAGCTGCTTTAGGAAGTGTACTTTGCTTGGTGATAACACAAAGCAGAGGGTGGATGATTAACACCAATTAGGATTATTTACGAGAACCTAGAAAACAATAGTTCCATAAATCATTGTCTTATCAATTGAAGTTCCTCCTGTGTAATTTAGTCATCATTGGGCAAACAGTGTGTTTCACTATTCATTAAGTAGAGTAGCTGATGGTAGCTGAAGTTTGTGGAAATATTGAAGGTGCGGCATGACCAAGTGAAACAGCAGAGTGTTACAAAAAGCTTCTGGTGGTTTCCAACATTTTTTGTGTCTTTTAAATCCCCTACAGTTTTCTCACAGGTATATTTAGTGTATTTATAAGGTGACTTGACAATAGCCTTTCTTCTCTTGGATTGTGCTTCAGTCTCAGTCTGGAGCGTGGGGTGGTTTGCAGTGATCCCCTGGTTGTCTCCATTTGTCGGGCACTAGTCCAGCTGCAGAGCAGCTTTGGCACACACAGATTCCTTCCAGAGGAGACCCAGTGGGGTGCTCTCTCTAAAAGCAAGCCAGGGCTTGGTGGGATATCTGGCTGTGATCCAAGGGGTCAGCCACACCACCACAAAGTCCTTTAGGTGCTTTACAAGAGGAAGGGTGTCAAACTGCCCAGAGCTTCCATGCCAGCCTGGAGTAGAGCTTGTGCTATAGAGAGGGTCAAATGTGACACCCTTTTTGCTGGTGACTGACTTGTGACCACTGCTCCTCTTTCTTCCACCAAGACCTATCCTCATTTGTTATCCTTTCTGTTTATTAGCTGCCCCATCTTCTGTAGCTGTTCCTCCTTGCTGCTGTCCTTTTTTCTTCTACTTTTATCACTTTTTGTGATCCCTTTTCCAATTTCCAACCTTAGTCTCCCAGAAGACCTGGAGTGGTGACGCCTGGATGCAGAGGAGATCACACTGCTTATAAATCTGCACCTTGAGGAGGCCAAAAGTTTCTGCAGCAGCAGGAGGTAAGCCAGGACTGCTGGTGGGTATAAGGAACAGAGAGCAATGCCACATGCATTTGAGAAGATGAAGGCGGCGTTCTTGAGGATGGAGACTTTGGGGCAGTATGACAGTCCTGTACAGAAAGCTTGAAGAGATCTTCAGCTGGTCACAGACCACCCAACCGGCTGCCTGTTTGGCTTAGTCCATGGACCTCTGGGGTCTGCACACCAGAGACTGAAAACTCTTGACTTACCCTAAATTTCCTCTTTGTGGACTTCTGATGCCATAGGAGTGGCACAAAAGAATTCAATATATCTGCTTTGCCATAACTTTTTCAGCCTGCTAACTTTCCCAGGACTACTTTCTGCACAAATTACTGGAATTTAATTATATGAGGCTTAATTTCGGTTGCCTGGCCAGCTTTAAAAGCATATATTCAAATTTAAACCACAGGGGCAGAATTTGGGGAGCCTCTTGGTCCTCTCACTTTGTGTTAGTTTAAATGAAGAAACCGTGCCTCTGAATCTCTGCTTTCTGACACCTATTCCAAGTCATTCTCCCTTCTGGAGAGACTTCCCATAATCTCAGAAGTTTAAGGGAGAGCACAAACTACCCCTTATGTTATAGTTTATGTTTTTGGAACGGTGCAAACTATAGATACTTGTCTCCTGCTTATGCATTTTCTTGTAAATAAAATGTATTGAGACCAGACATGGAGTTACACTGACTTTACACCAGAAAAGAATTTGTATTGACATTTTACGTAGAAGTGTTGTATTATCTGTACATTTCTCAAATAGATCTTGCAATGTTTAATTTCAACAACAACTAAAAAAAGAACGGGGCTGGAGAATCAAAGGAGGGACATGGAGGAAAAGGACACAGATGGAGAATGGTGGAGTCGGAACATAGCACTGGCTATCAAAGCATTATCTGAGAATTCCTATAATTAGGGTTTATTACCTTCCTGACCCTACTGTTTCATTGTAATCTGCTGCATAGGTGATCAATAATGAATAGCCTCCAAATTTCATTACATTTGCTTGCTTTCATGTCGCGTCAGTTTGTT
Source organism: Scolopax mira (assembly GCA_004320125.1). Classification (NCBI taxonomy): domain Eukaryota; kingdom Metazoa; phylum Chordata; class Aves; order Charadriiformes; family Scolopacidae; genus Scolopax; species Scolopax mira. The sequence goes on from BJBW01002577.1 coordinate 597,840, forward strand.
CCCCTCCATAAAAGCTTATTCCTGTTAAGGTATGAAGACTTTATGTTTCTGCTGGGGTTGGCTTGTTCTTCTGGTATATCAGTGTTGTTATTTACCTAGCAAGTGTCCCACAGCAATCCATCGAGTAACACTTCCATCTATCAGAGTGGGACGATCAAGAATACATTGCAGCTGATGGGCAAACACTGGTGTATATCTGGAGTTGGGCACCCACCTCCAACTCAGCAGATAAAAAAATCCTCCAAAGAGCCAACAAAAGAGGGGGTGTTTTTGGGTTTTTTGGTTTTTTTGTTTGTTTGTTGTTTTTTAAAAACACCCCAGCCTGCTAGTGGGTTATCCTTAATGCGTTGGCAGCGTGCCCCTTCCTTCTGCTGCAGGAATGCTAGCCTGGCTCTGCAGCCCTGGTTGGTTTTACAGCAGGCAGAAGAAATCTAAGTGCAAGTCTCATTTGGAGGAGTTCATGGCACTTTTTTCCCTCTGCAGCCTGGGATCATCATCTTATTTACCTCCAAGGAGGGAAGTAGAGTGAGCAGTACCTCTCCCTGGGGAGTGATCTTCCCTGGTCAGTGTGGCCATGCAGGAGAGGGCTCCTTGTAGGGCTGGCTGTTGTTTCTAGGAGCTTGCTGACATATCTTCAAGGGCTGAGGGTTCAGCTGCTTCTGCGTGAGAGAGGAGAGGAAATGACCTTCACCCAGCTGAGCAGGGAACAACAGGAAACCCTCACAGTCCCAAGCTCCTGCCATTTCCCACCCCCCAGGATCCGGCACTCAGGGACCGTTTTGATGAACTATCGGGGTTTTTGTCAGGGTTTAGCTGCTGCAAATGTATTAGCAAAGTATGTTGATGATTCATGGCGAAATGGTGTACGCTGATTTAAGTGATGGACTAGTCATTCTGTAATGGATTTGAGAATTCCCAATCAGATTGTGCTTAGTTTTATCAAGCAGGAAGCTGGCAGGCTGTGTTTTAATCAACTGATAGCATCGCTTGGCAATTGGCATCCAGCTAGTGAACAGAGTATTTCTCAAAGACCAGTTCACTAAGTTGCAAACAGCAGCATCCACTCAGATCTTTCAGGTTTACCTCCTATTTGTTCTGTTCAGCCTGTTTCTTTCCCAAATTAAACTTTCAGCTGGAAGTGCAGAAAGATGCAGTACATAGATCCCGCGCTGCTCTTTCGACAGCGTTGAAGGGGGAATGAATGAGGCAGAAGACCTTCACTCCATCCTCCAGGAAGCTGTGTTGGAACAACATCCTGGATATAGTACAAAATCCCAGAACCATAAAAATTTCAGGATTTGATGCTGGCACAAGTTTTTAAGCACTCACATTCCATAAGTGCAGTAAACCTATAATGCAGGGACACACCAGGTAAGATGTGGCCTTTCTCCCTTTGAGTCAGGCTGTTTCATCACCCATTACCAACTTTATCACCTAAGAACATGCTGTGTTCTGACCTGTGCCAACAGGCATCAAGAATGCTTTCCTTTCCTGATGAAACACATCAGTTTCTTCATTATTTCTAGGAAAGACCAGCTCCCGTTGAGCATCTTCACAGCACAAATCTTCAGGTGCCATAGCTACCTTAACTAATTTCCTTCTCAGGACCGATGTTCTATCACAGTTGTCGAGCACAGAGTCAAACCTGGGGAGCTGGTTTGTTGTGCCTAGCTCCTGTATAGTAGTTTCTGTGCTTAGCAACCCTCCTCCAATATAAATATATCTGCTACTCTGAAGAGCAGGCTTTGAAAAGCACCAGAAGGGATCACTCCCCCATAAGGATTTTTTCCAACATTGCAGAGCTGTTAGGACTTCCAGGGAGAATTCTTCTCCCAGTTAAGCTTCCCATCTAGAACGGTTGAGATTTCACCCCAGGCCGATGAAACTCTGGTGCAACTTGCTATGATGGGTCATGAACTCCCATTTAAAGATGGGTTCTGTCTGAACTGCTCTTGAGCCATGCAGCCATGGAGGAAGATGGAGAGCAGCCACCCATGAAGTTGGCTGTAGGGAGCCATCAGTGATGTCTTTGCATAGGGGTCCCATGGCTCCACGTCAGGGAACATCTCGCTGGGCTGCCAGCTGAACTATATAATCCTCTTGGTTTAAAACTGGTCAAACATTTGGGGCCCTCAGAAGAGGCTGATGATTGAAAGGTTGTAAAATAACCAGGCTCACAAAATGTAATAAAAATGAAAGTGAGGGGTAAGTACCAGAGAGGAATGATTCGCTGGGAAATTGTACTCTTGAAATTGTGTTGCAAATCCTGTGGCAGGAGGAGGTGGATGCACATATACAAGGGCCAGATCCTGGTTTGTCCAGATGAGTTGAAGACAATGAGGAAGAATAATGATCAACTCTGCAATTTAAATGAAAATTTTAACTTCCATCTTTGATATTGTTTGCTGAACATTACATGAAAATCAGAGAAACTGACAAAGATCCCCATCTCCAGTTCCACCCGATGCAAGAAATGAAGTTAAGGTTTCTGATGCCAGAGCTGCCAAAAGGACATGTGCAAAACTGCAAAAAGTCTTCTGTCTTCCCTCCCTGGATTGGAAAGCATACAATTTCCACAGGATAATTTTCTGTGTAAACATTCCTATTTGTATGTTTTACAAATTAAAATAAAACCATATCTTGCAGACGTCTTCAATACTTTAATTTTCAACTAAGATAATTAATGTATGTGAACTTTATCACAGAGAAAAATCCCCCAGCCAGATGTGAAGAGCCTGATCTTAAGTTTCCCACCAATGTTTCATAGATTTGGGTTCACTTATTGCAATGTTTGCTCACTTTTATAAAAACCCTGCTGACGGAGTCATCTCATTTCTGAGAGCATCTCCAGGGGCAGGAGGCCACATTACAATATCTCATGTTATATGTCATTCAGGCAATGTCTCCCCAGTTATAAAACCTATGAAAAGGGAATGGCACTTGAAGAGCAGATTCCTCCTCCTTTTCCTTTTTCTGATAATTTTTTCCCCAGCAGAGTGTAGTCCTCCTCGTGCTATCTGACCCCATGCAGGCAGGCTGCTCATCCTCATTCTGTAGAGAAAGAGGCTCTGATGTTCATCTCTCCATGCTCTACCTGGTTGCTTCATCCCATCTCCCACCACCTCATCTGTAGATTGTTTTTTTCCTTCTATCCTTTTGCTCTCATTTATATCACTTCACTGTCTCTATTTTATGCCTGTGGATGCTGCTGGGTGAACTGGAGCACAGAACTGATCTAACTGACAAAATACCTGAAAAAAACACCCCAAGTTTCAGAGCAACCTGGTCTGAATCACTGCATTTCTGTCCAAAAATTTGTGGTAACAAAGGTCAAGATAGGTGAAAAGAGACAGGACTTCTCCAACCAGCATCAGTGCTAACTGATGGGCCTGTTTCACTACCTTCTCAATTTTTTTCAGCAGTTTCAGGGATTTACCTTGAGGCAAAGGGTTATATGGTCTCAAAACGTCCTACTGATCCATTCATGTTCACCCAGCCAGCCAGGGTTTCAATTTTTAAGATTCCTTCCCTGTTATCATGGAAACTTGCTCATCATTGTAGAAGCTTACTAGCAACTTGCTTGAGACACCAGTTTTGATGAAACAGAGCTCTTGCAGCTTGCATAAATCTCAACACGCAAATCTGTAGGGTCCTTTGAGTGAAAATAGCCTTTCTAGGAGATAATCTGTTGCTCTAGGTATTATTTTAACCTTCAAATCTAAGGCCAAGACCTCAATCTCAGGTCATCCAGTTTACCACAAAGGCCGTAATCAATTTTATTTCCTATGGTACATCCATTCTAGATTGCCACTCCCCCTGCATATTTTGTCGTGGTGGAATTGTTCACCAAACTATCTGGTCTGATTAATACCCAGTTATTGTGCCTATTAGTGCATTTACCACTCAAGTGTGCACCAGGAAGATAATCCTGGCCTTTTTAAACTTTGAGGTTAGCAGAAAAAAGGACAACATCAGGACTAAACCAGTTCTGACAATTTCTCATTTCCATTTATTCAGAAAAAAAAATCATAATTGAGACTTTAAAAAGAAAGAAAGAAAAGCCCTTCGTGACTTTAAGTGTAAAATCCATTTTAGTAGCAGGAAGCTGTTATATGGTTAGAGCAGTTATTTTTATTGTCTGTCTGGGTATAGTTTTTAACTGCAGGCACAGAATAAATCAATAGTGTCATAAAGCTACTTTCACCCTCTGCCCTTTCTAAAGGGACATTGTTCAGTGTCTGCGCTGGATGTGACACAGACTACTGCTTTGATGCACAGAATTACGCCTCGACTAATGTGCTAAGGGAGAGCTCAAAATGTGACACGTATTTACCTGTCTCTCTTTGTCCAAATCCTCTCAGAGTCACCCAACTAAAAGCAAAATAAAGCACAGACTCTCACACAAAAATGAACAGAAGCTCTTCACCGGAAGGGCAGGGGGGTGTTACTTTCTTGCAAATGATATTTTCAACGATTTTTTTCCATTTGTAAATCTTACCGGTTGACACATTTCCAAGAAGTATCCAAGAAGAGAAAGCGTGCAGCGATTTGTAGGATAGTCTCCACAACTTACACCTGACTCTTATCTGCCCCTTGATACAGCAAGGAGGGACGTAGCAGGATCTGACTGTAGGAGGCTAAAGCTAGATAAAATTGGCCTGGAAGTGTGCCTTTTTTAATAGCAAGAGTAGTTAACGGCTGGAACAGTTGGCTTAGGAATGTGGTGGATTTAACATTGCTTTCAGTCTCTAAATCAAGAGTGAGTGTCTTTCTAAAGATATGCAATAGCTTCAGCAGAAGTTATGGCTTTGATGCTGAAATGAGTGGGTGAAGTTCTTCAGCTGTGTTACATAGGAAACAAAACCAGATGATTATGATGGTCCTTTCCAGCCTTACTAATCCATTAAATCCTGGTTTGGGGCCTTTCACACGTTGGGGTTTAAAGCGGGTTTTCCAGCTGGTTTCTGCAGGCAATACACGTTCCAGAGCTTGGTCTGACAAACTCCCAACTAAATGAGTGTCCGGAATTGACACACTTTATAATTTATCTATAAATCACTGCCTCTGAATGTAGTTCCAGATCCATTTCCCTGTGCAGCTGAGTTCACTTTGTCCATTCTGTGGAGTGGGGATTTGTCTTTGCAAAGCAGATATGCATCGGGGAGAGGGGCAAGCTGAAATAGGCAGCGTGCACTGCTGGATACCCCAAGAACACTCTCCCCTAACCTGGTCCATGGAGAAGGAGACCTTTAAGAGAGTTATTGTCAGAAATGCCCGTTGTCAAGTTAATTCATCGCTTGTGCATTGCAACTTCCCCAGGTTAGCACTTCTGACAAAGGCATGAAAACTGTGCTTGTGCTGCAAGTGGGAGGTGCAGACAGAGAAAATCTGTGCTCTGTCTGTGGGACTCTGTGCTGAGACAGCTCTATTTTCACATCTAGACACAGGCTGGTCGGTATCACCTTGGTATTTGTTGAGCCTCCTCTGGAGAGGACGGCTCTTGAGAAATAGAATCGGAGTTTGGATTCAGTAAGATTAAAGAAAGTAACCCCAAAATATCATGCAGGTGGTTCCTGGAGGTAGCACAGCTCACGTGTAGCCCAGTGCTCGGCAGGGCAGAGAGACCACAGGAGTTTGCATGCTCCGTAGTGAGCGTGGAAGTTGTTGACTGGGAATAACATTCATCTGGGTAACCTAATCTTTGTTTTCCTTCTCTTGGCAAAATGCTTAGTGCTAGATTTTGATGTCTATAAATACTGATTTGGATTTCCCTTCCTTCCCTCCCCACGCTCTATTGAAAGAGAAGCCACCACAGCCCAGCACCGGTCGCTGGCTCCTTCCCTTTGGCTCTTCCCCATCCCCACGGTCGCTCCCTCGGCTTCCCCTCGGGACACTGCCACTTGGGAAGGAGAATAACAAACCTCAGGGAAACAACGAGACCCCAGCGGGTATGAAAAACAGCTTAGGAAAAAAACCCCACATGAACTTACCGGATCCACAAACTTTTTCATAAATAGCCAGTGGCCTCCTGAATAGCAGCAACAATAATAAATTACAGTAAATATCAGGCTGCCATAAGTGACAGCAAACCAAACCCACCGCTGTTCAGAAATGAATTGGAGAAAATATTTCTTAATCTCTTTTTGTATTATTCAGCCAGCTGCAATGATTTATAATACTCTGAAGAAGTTTGCTGTAGAGAGTTGTTTCTTAATCATCCTTCTTAGCATCTCGCTGTTATCCACATGTGTCTGTGCTTTGGCGGGGGCTCCAGCACAGCTCAATGCAGTAGTTTCACCATCAGTGACTGCACATGGGCTGAGGTTGGGGAATGCTCCCTCTGGAAATAAACTGATTTAACGCAAGGGACCTCTCAGCCTTTCTCTGGGACCCTGCTGCCTTTGGGGACAAATCTGCTATTGGGAGGAGATGGTCTGAAATAGGAAAGTTGTGCTCAGCCGTCGCTGAGCGAGCGGGGGGGGTCAGCCCCGTAACAGCACCTTGAGTGAAGGTGTTGCCCCTGGTTTGAATCCACCTGGTTTGAGCCAATCTGGTTGGAAATACTCCACACCCCACAGAGGCAGGGGGCTTTGATGCTGGTGTACGTGGGATGGATGCCCTGCAGATGAGTCTGTCTGTCCCCCTCTGAGTCTGCGACCACACTCGTTGTCAGCGCAGGAAAATAAAGTGGTGGGGGATAAATTAAACCAGGGACACGGTATCAATCGTTGCTGTCTTTGTCAACTTATTACCCAAGATTTATACGTGACGCAGTGAGGACTGCTCAGTGACACATTTTAATTTAATTAAATTTCCTGTTGGATTGATGTCTGATCAATCAATAATGTTAATGTTTTTGCAATTTAGAGATTAAAGCTTGGATGAGCGGATATTGAAACACTCTCACATCCAGCTGCCTGGGAATATCTTCTTCTGCTTCCATTTCTCATAAAACCTATTTGGGGTGAGGATGCATCCTGGGGCTTGCCATGTACCTACACCAAGCCTGAAGGCTTTGCTCCATCCAGGCAGAGGATAAGGGAACCGTGCAGCAGCATCACTCCTCATAGAGACAGAATCACATGGAGCCAAGATCTGGGTTTGTGCAAAACCTGTATAGCTCTGTTTTCTCTCTGATGTTCGATATAGGAGAAAGTTTGAAGAGCATGACATTGCTGGTGTGATAATTCCCTTTGCCACACTCTCTTTGTTCTGGAAATCAACAATGTAGAGGATCTCATATGGGGTTTTGAATCCAACAACCACCAAGGTCTCTGTCCTCTCATCCCCTTTGGATCCCACCCACTCCTTTGACCACCAGAGCCTCCTGAAACAATGAGTTCCCCAGTTTAACTGCTGCTTTCTAAGCTGTCATCCAGGAACAACAGGATCCTGGACTGGAGGTGACTTTAACACCTCTTGAAGCTCCTTGACAACCCAAATTTCTTGCAGGTGAGCTAATTATACTCCACCCTCTTCAGGTTGTGAAGATAAAGAGATGATGAGGCATACCCACAGAACCTTTTTGCCTTGTTTTGTTTAGTGTCCCAAATATTTTAGTAGTGAGGTCAGGAAAGGCTTTAATTTATTCAGGGGAGTCGTTCCACACTCACTTTTCCATGAGGCCTTGGGGTCTTCCACAGCTCTTTGAAGACTTACGACTCAAGGAAAAAGAATAATCCATGTTTTCAAACTTGTAAAACTGTGAACTTGAGTTTCATCTGAGTTGCAGCTATGGATATAGTCTCAATAAGTCAAAATAATTTGTCAGATCTTTACGCCATCGAAACTTGGACGGTGAGAAATCTCAGCCCGGTTCTGAGGTCTGCAGACTCAAGTGTCCCTCTCTGGTCTCCAGGTTTGTACCACAGCTATCTCTGAGCTACGCGGGGGGATTGTATGTATGTATTATTTAGGGGAGGCTAAAAAGGGCCAATTTCTTACCCAGCTTTATTGTAAAATCTCCGTGTTCTTTCCTTTAAGGACACTCTGGTGGCTCCTTGCTGTGTATCTGTCCCTCGGACAACCCCAAAGTAACACACAGAGGGAAGAAGGGAGAGAGAAAGGAGGAAGGGGAAAAGAAAGAGCAGCTCATTTTCCACTTTAGCACAGACACCTGAGGGGCAGAAGTCAGCACTTTTTTGATGGTACAAGAACTCGGTAACTTAAAACAGGAAGCAGAAGAAATAGCATGAGCAAATAACTTTGCCTTGACCTCCTCATAAGAGAGTCGATTACTTTAAAGAGAACTGGAACTTCTTGCTGGAATTTATTTGGATGTTGGTTGCTCCTTACCTCATTAGAATAGCTATATTCAGAAATGTGCCAAAAGATTTAGGCAGGCTGTAGAACACAATGAAGTTAATCCGGGGGGAATGGCAGTGTGCTCTGCAAGAGTCTCATTTGGCTTTTTGCTGTAAGGGAAGACTTTACAAATTTGTGTTTCATTACCAAAATACCCCATACTGTTTCCACTGAAATACACTGTGTGTGCTGGATTTTGAAGATTTTGGATCTTCTTCTGTTGTAAGCTCCACCAGACACCCACTGCTCTGGGCGAGAGGACAGGGTGCCCACCGTGGCTGGGTGGACAGTTGGCAGGGGGGGTTCAGTGCCTCTGTGTGTGTGCATGTGTACACGTGTGTGGGGAAGGCAGGGGAGAAAGGGGTGTTTGATCCTCGGAACACACTGAGGGAAGTAACCTATGGCTAAACTAATGATTTTTATAGTAGATCAACCTTTTCATGCTTAAGCCCTGCTGTTATATAATGTTCTCCAAGGCTGGTTTCCATAGGTGGGACTGCTGTAAACTGGTCCAACTTGCTGAGAGATCATTGGGAAATCTTTCTGTCTGTCTTCATAAGCTTTCAGAAACAGTGTCCTGTGGAGCAGCTGAAGTCTTTGCCACATTTGATTGTGGATTTTTCTGATCCAGAATTCCCTTTGTTGTTCATCATGGCACCTTGCTCACCAGGGCACGCTGGATTAGGCCCTGACTGCCTTGATAATCTGGGGGATTTAACCTGTAAGGAAGGTGGGACAGCATCACCAGACTGCTCTTTAGAGTCGCTCATCTTACCCTGAAGAGTAAATTCCTATAGGAACGTAATTTATGGTCTGGGAGGGCTGTTACTTACAAGCTAGTAAAATAACTTTAGCTGGACTTTTACTGCCTTCAGCAGCAAGTGTCTGCGCTGAGGCCTGGAACGAGTCTTTTCTTGCTAGCTGTGATCCAGCGTGAGCTATAATGGAGCCACAAGGGTTTTTGGCTCACATTCATCTTGTTTCCATGCAATGCGTTTAAAAAGAAATAACCAATTCCTGCTTGCAATATTTACAGTCAAGTCACGTGCATGAGCTTTCAGCAATTTATGCATATGTAGGATCAGGGGGGCTTCTAGCATAACCTGGGGACCCTGCTTGAGAGCTGTTCCCTCAGCTTTAGGAACAGAAATTAGGCATCTCCTCTATGCCGATCATCCAGGACCACTCCATCTTTGGGTGAGCTAAATCACCCTTTCAAGGTAGTTTCTCCTACTCGTTGACTGCAAGTGATGTTGGACTTGGTGTTTAATCTTTAGATCATTGAAAAATGTCATCACAAGTGTATTTTATTGTATTAGAATGGTTGCAGTTTTTTTCTGCACCCTTCACTCCAACTGGACTGTGCCTCAGGCACTGAGTGTTGTCCGGTATCAACTCTGCATGGAGATGTGCTCAGTCCAACTGGTGGGTGATTCTGGATCTCAGGACACATTTTCCCCAAGTAATTAAAATGAGAGAAACACAGAATGCCTCCTGTAAAAATGATGTAAATAAAAATGACTGAAGCCCATCCTGGTGCAGCTCTGACAGCAGAGCAGAATGGGGCCCATTTCATCCCTTGTAAAGCATCCCTCGGGGATGCTGAGCAAGCCCTAGCTGCAATTTTCTGTTTAAATTGGGTCTTTCTAACCTTTAGAAGAAAGCTCCTTTACCCTTTACCATATTCAGCATGAGAGGAGATCTTCTGCAGTATGAATAATCGAGTATGTTCCAGCCAGCAAATTAGAGTCTAGATTATTTCTTTTATACTGTGATTTTACCTCCTCTGGTTCGGACCACAGTGTGCATGGGGGAGGGTGTATACAGCAACATTTAACATTTTAACGCTAGCCACAAGTAGCCAAAGCCATTGGGTTTTGTGTTATGCATAAGGCAAAGCAAGTCAAAGCCCTTTGCAACCATCTATCATGTCTGAAGGAAGATGCCTTTAAAAACTGGGAGAGATGAAAGCAAAAATGAACCTGTGTAGAAAACCCCAGCAGAGTGGCCTTCAAGTCCTGTTGAGAAATGCTCAAAAGACTAAGACTGGGTGGCTGTGTTCAGACCAGGAACCTCAAAATGTGGTATGGATGATGGAGGAAAATAGCTAGTTTCTCTAAGGGAAAGAAATCATGGAATTGTCAGAGTTGGAAGGGACCTCTAGAGATCATCTAGTCCAACTGCCCTGCTAAAGCAGGAATGCCTAGAGCACATCACTCAGGACTTGAAGATCTCCAAAGATTCAAGAGAGATGTGGGCTTTCTAGGTGGAAAGGAAATAAAGAAGAGTAGAGATACGTGCATTGCGCTTTCCATGTACATTTTTAATTATGGCACATCTATCATTCTTAGCACTGCCTTGGGCAAAGAAAGATAAAACAGTAAAAGCAATAGCAAGATTTCCACATGTGTAGGCAGTCTCAAAATCAATGGGAGTTCGGTATCTAAATACCTTTAAAAAACTGACCACTGGTTCCCTGAGGCCCCCCTGTGAATATCACAGCCTTAAATCCTGGTGGATGTACTGATGTTGCTCAGACTGTGGAAGGCAGGGGGGGTGCCCTCAGGACAGCATTAGTTTGTAACGTGAAGGGCTGAAAGAACATTCCCTTAAAGGCTGGCTGGCTTAAATCTGGGCCCCCTTATTCTTCAGCATCTCATTGGTTATGGGTAGCATTCAGCTGCATGTTAGCAGTTAGTGAGAGGAATCTGGTGATTGTCCACAGAGGCATTTAAATATTTTTAAAATATTTTAGGGAGGGGGGAAATTGCAAGCCTTCACTAACTTTTGGTAGGAGAGGAGGGACAAAGGGTGCATATTCTTTTGCATACAAACAGAAGCAATAAATATTCAGGCAAATTAAGATGGAGTTTGGGCTGAAGAGGAGGGGTTCTGCTGAGGTGGTGCCATGTGGTGGATGTGAATGAGAAGTCTCACCGTGCCTCCCTTTCCCTCCAGCTGAGCTGGCACCGTGGCACGTCCTTGTCGTGCTGCTTGTGTGCAAGGGGTAGCTCTCCCAAGGTTAGGTTGCAGGAGTGACTTGCTTAGCCAAGGTGACTCCTCTCCTCTGTTACATATCATAGGGTTATAAATAACAGAGCAACCTCTGTTTGATCAGGTGGGGGAAGATGACAGCCCCCTCCCTCCTTTGCGATGCTGAAGCAATCACACGCGGGAGGAAGACAGCAAGGGCTGGTGTCTTTACTGCAAACAGAGGGTTGGGTTGGTCATTGCTCCTCTTTAATTAGAGTTTATTGGTAAAGCAACCCCATTTTTCTGCTCCTGGAAAATCTGGGCTGTCAAGGCCTAATTCCTTGGGCCTATCAAGTATGAGATATGTTTACCAAGTCCCTCCAGGATTAGCTGGGTTGCTATCAAAACTGAGGAGTATATTTCTATCAATGAAAGGCACTATGACAAGGTCTGTCCCCTGAGACAAACGGCCTGTTCCATGGAGGCTTTAAATAGGAGCAATAATGGTAGTGAGCAGCACTGAGTTGAATAATTAGATTGTTCTTCATAAATCCTCGAGTGAAGACTTCCAAGCAGGTCCATTATGTGTGTCGTATGTTAGCACTGAGCTTTATGTGGTGTGGACATCTCTCTGCGCTGGGCTGCTGTGGTGTGTGAGTAAATCACCAAAGATTGGGACAGGAAGAGTACGGCTCCTTCCCCTCCTGCCTTTTCCCCTGTGGAGATCATCTGCTCTGAACTGCAAACTTCCGTATTATTTATTTTATTGCTCAAAGAGATTTTGAGAGGACTAACTGGAGTGATCTCTGAATATTTATGTTTTGTTTATTTATATTCAGAGACTGGAAAACACACATATTTTGTTCACGTTCCCAGACTGGTTCATTTACTGATTCACTTAAAACATCCTCGCAGATCCACTGAGAGATAACTTCTCCCTCAGAGGGATGCAGTCATGTAATAGCAGCTCAGTATTATCTCCACATATCCGTGGTGGGATTTCCTCTTGCCAACTGAGAACTAATGTGGTTTTTTTAAAATAAATCTTTCTTTCTCCCTTCTCCCCTTTAAATTATTCAGGTTTTCTGTCTTCTTTCTCTCTCTGTGTTGGTCCTAAAAAAAATTCCAGTTGAGCAAATGTCACTTAAGCCTAAGTCTGACCTTTAGACATTTTGGAGGAAATCCTGGAAGCAGCAGAGTTTGCAGGCAGGGACGTACACCCGCCCCGATGCACACTCAGACAAGCACTTCTGCTAAACCCAGATGCACTCCATTCGCTTAGGAGTGCATTTGTCAGACCTGGTTAAACAATACTGGTAAAAAGAACAAGAAATCACGTTATTCCCCTGAGAACAGTGTATACACCTAACTATTTTGTCTGCCAGTAAGAGTCTTGTGTCACTGTAAGGTTTATAGGAGCTGACTGGCGAAGGATGCCCTGATTATAAATAAAACACCCCTATCCCGTGACTTTATGCATCTGAGCAGCTGCAGTGCCCTTTCCAGTTACCTTGGCTGTGAAGATGTGGTGTCTGCCTTTGGTCCAAGCCCTCTGTTATAGGTAGCTGATGGGTCTCACAAGGGAAAGGACATATCATACGATAGGGCCAGGAACAAGCTACAAGGTTTTGGTAAAACTTGTGGTCTGCTGTCAACTTTTTCAGCTTGCACACAAGCATTAGGAAAAGGTCTAGGCTTTGGTGGGAACCACAAGCTCTGCCGTGACCCACCACGTGCTGGTACCAACAACCTTGCTGCCAGATCACCCCTTGCTTGGCCCTATTGGAAAAAGTTCTCCGGTGTCAAAATGCTATCATCAGGATAAACAGTGTTAAACATTTTACAAGGCAATTTAGGTGATAATCATCAGGGTAATAGAATGATATTATCCATATTCATTTAAAGGTGTGCTCTGCTTTCCTTTCTGATTAGTGTAAGAAACTCCTTGCCAGGCAATGAAAAGAGAGTGACTGTGAGAATTTTTAAAGGCATGTACCCCCTCTCATCGTAAGAGCATGAATTCGAGGAATTTCCTATCCTAAAGAAGTTCCCATTCCTGGGATGTGGTGCTCATACTCTCGAACAGACTTTCCCGATGCTGCGAGTGGGAGCCAGCCCTGCTCCTTTCCCCTCTGCTTGAACCAGGTTTTCTTAGCCTGGCCCCAAGCTGCCCAGCACAGCCCCCTGTCAGTCCACCCCAAGGTGATTCTCCACATGGGGACCATCAGGCAGAGCCAGCAGTGAGGGTGTCTTCCAGGTTTGTAAATAGATTCATTAGAGTCCACCTGTTTCCTCAAAAAAAAAAAAAAAAAAAAGAGCAGTTTGAGATATTTTAGTGTCACAAGTTGTGACCTGTAGGTTTGTTAGGAGACGTGCCATCGAGCAGAGCTCTGGGCAGATCCGGGGACTCCTGTCCCACCAGAGGAAGGCCAGAACACGTAGTAAAATCCAGTAATCCTGCACCAAAGGCAACCTATGTTCTATAAAAGTGGAGTTAAGTCTTCCTAACAGGGTCCAGGCAGGTAAAACTGGTCCCAGTTTGGAGAAGGGACTGAGTCATCACCCCCACTCCTTGTTGCACCCTTGGCTTCTGGCGGAGAGAGCTGATCTGTAATGGAGCTGGACTCGGGCACCCAGGACACTCAAAGGAGACGGGAAATGTGTCTGCGGACATTAGATGATTCAGGGTTTGCTGGCAGCTGAACAGAAGTTTTCTGAATTTCAATTTTGAACTTGGGCAGCTTCATTCCACCCTGTTCCCACGGTGGGCACCTCTGTCCTCTTAGTCTGGCCTCGGTGCTACATTTGGACACGGTGCTAAAGGCATTTGCCTGCCCCGAGTCCAACAGAGTCTCAAAATGAGGGGGTTTGTTGGTCACAAAGCCTACGCAAGTGCCTTAGGTTGTTCATTGATTTCCTCTTCCAGAAGGTAAAGTTCCATTTTGAAAAGGTTCTGGGAGGTACTTGCCTAAGCCAAAAGCTGGGTTGCCACCATCTGATTTCACTCTCACTCTGTGCATCTGCTGGCTGGTGCAGTGCCAGGCTCCTTCCCCACGCTGTCAGCCCTTCAGAGAAAAAAGGCAATGGGTTGGTTTTTTTTTTTTCATGCATCAAAAACCCCCTCCCTTAAGATTAGGAAATATTTACTGCAAAAACACAAGGTGGTGTTTGCTCTCCAAAGATTACTTTATAAACCTAAAATACATCAGTGTCCACCCCCCCCCAATGTTTGTAGATTGTCTGAATTTCCTAAAGTAGGTTTAATAAATAAAGACTTGAGACTGCTGTCTGTTTGCAGCAGGATTTCTCATTACATTTCATGCTTATTTCAGCTTTATGAGGATATGCTGGTTTAACTCCTTTTTGATGCTGTTTCTTAATGCAACCAGATTTTCTAGATTAGTAAAGCTATATGAAACAAAAACCTGGAATTAGATTTGCAGAAAGTCTGTTATTTATACTAGATAATAGTTAGATGTTAAACCAAGACAAAAGAAATTCTGTCACAATAACAAATCCATTCTAAAATCCATTTTCAAAGCAATCAAATCACCACAGAAACTCAATGACAAATATATAACAATAATGTATATTTATGTAGGAACTTTCACCCCCAAGGAATACAGAACCACCAAAAATATCAGCATGGGAGGTGGCTCTGGGGTCCGGAGATCCCAGTGAGTGACACTGGGGTTTTTGGAGCAGCCCTGGCAAGGTCACTCGAAAAAAACTTGCCTTCATCTAAATGGCATCTTTCCGGCATCCCAGGAAAGGCGAGTTCTGTTTCCAGTCAGGCTGCTGTGCTTGTGGTCAGC
>BJBW01002577.1:613012-681240 GCA_004320125.1 Scolopax mira
GGGGCTGTCTCGCTGCGGGAGGCTGCTCTGGATGGACAATCAGAACAGTTTTGCAAGAGGATTGTTACAGCCTTTGAAAAACAACAATATTTTAACAAAATACTAATGGAAGCTTGACTTGAAGTCAGCTCGAGCTGCAGAACAGTGCTTACAATAGCAATTTGTGTATTAAATGCAGCTGATCTGCTCTTTGTGTTATCTTGATGTGTTTTGGGTGTTTGGTTTTCATATGAACAGCAGCCAAGTGCCACTGAAACCAGCTTTGAATACGGGCATGTGTGTGCACGCCTTAACAAAGATGACTCGTGTATGATGTTTTAGTCAGGGCCCAGAATAATTGGGCATAAGTAATAAGCAGTGTTTTGTGGGATGTCATCACTCCATCGGTTTCAATATGACAAAGTCATCCGTTGCCAGGAAGCTTCTGCTGAGGTTTTGTGTATTATCTGCAGGAACTTTTCTGTCTTATCTGTGGAAAATTGATCCATAGAGTCTCTTTAGAGACCTACATCAAATATTAATTTTGCCTATTTGTTCGATGTAATTAGCAGGTGTGATTAATCAATTAATCAATCTGCGATTCCTATCTGTGCCACGAACAGCTTGCTGTGCTATGCAGGGGTACTGCCAGCAGCGATCCCACAAACGCCTCTCAGGGCCATTGGAGGGCTTCTTCTCAACCCCACGTTGAGGTCTGCAGCCACCAAGGTCTGGTGCCACGGGTGCCTCTTGCCTGGAGGGCACAGCAGCATCAGCAAAGCCATCGGATGAGGACCTTGTTGTCCTCATCCCCTGCAAAGCTGGAATGGCAGAGCCAGCTTGCCTTGCTGTGGGGCTTAGGGGAAGAAGGATGCTCCTAGATGAGGGCTGCAGTAGTCCCAGGGGTCCTCTTGGTCCCTTCTGTGCAAATAGGCTGGGGAGCCTGGGCTGTGCCAGCCCCCTCAGCAGCCCAAAATTCCAGGTGATGCCTCATTTTGCCTATCCCTGGAGAGGAGACAGGAGAAAAGAGCTGCCAAAAGTGGATGGCTTTTTTATGGGCAGGCTTTTGGTGACTTTCCCAGCCTGATGTTCTTGTATAAGGGATGCAGGTAGGTCATGTGAATTTAAGTAGGTAGACTTAAAGTTCTTTAAATGCTTAGAAATGCCAGACTTTGGGACTTTTGCTGAGTGGGCAGCAGACAAAATCCCAGCCCTATACTCGGGGACTCAATGACTTTTTAAATTTAGTTCCAAAGTGGTGCTGGATTTCATGGAGAGTGGGAAGCCTGGGTCACGTTGGACGAGGGAACAAGCACCCTTTTGTGTTCCCATTCCCTGGGGCCCTTATCTGGGGGCAGTGGGAGGGGTATGACCATGGATATTATAGGCAAAACAAGTAGACATGTCCCTGTGCTAAATTGCCAACTATGAGACTTTTCATTTCCCGGTGGCAGGCGGCAAGGACCCTGTGGAGCAGCATGGCAGGACCTTGGGCTCTGCTCTAGTAAGGGGCAAGGGGCTGAAGCAGGGCAGGTACAAGAGCCTTCATTGCAGGATGGGCATTCTCAGAGGGTTTAGAGTTCACCAAGGACATTCTGAGGGACTTTACCACAGTCCCCAGCTTCCACAGGGTTTCTTCCAACATTGTGGTTGCATCTGCTCTGCTTTTTAGTAAAAGTGGCTTGAAGGAGGTGCTGGGTTACACAGCTGAAATCTGTCTGAGTCCTCTCTGAACCACTGCCCTCTTTTCAGTGTCATATTCTTGACCGTCTCTATCCTGTCCTCCTTGTTTTGATCTGCTTTCACCCTACTATTGGGAATCCTCCTATCTTGCACCTTGCCCACCATTACCCTGGAGAACCTGGACCAAGCTGCACATCTGTCAAGATAAAGGTATGAATTTAATCCAGGAGTAACCAGCTTGATGCTGTGTGCCGACAGCCCCTGGGTTAAATCCTTTTCCCTTTCTGTGATCTTGTAGTTCAGCAATCCCTATCACCGTAATATATATCCCTCTGGCCAACCTGAGTGGTTGGCTTTTTTTTCATTTATTGGGCTCGTTGGGCCTGATTTCATCCACGCACCTTGTATGCTTTGCTGACCCGGGAAGATTTGATGTTCCACAAAGGCAAATGCCCCCCAGAAGATGAACAGGTCTTGGTTTCAATGGGGGTTTTGGATTAGAACTGCCCGGGGTAGCACTTTCTTGAGAATAGTTTTTCTACAGAGTAAAAAGTATGTCTCCATCTGATGCCTTGAACTGTCATCGTAATAACCTCAAATATAGCTGTCTTCACCACATCACCGTCCTCCTCTCTGACCCATAAAGTTTTACCATTACAACCTGCCCTTAATCACCTAACCATTTCCTTAGTCTTTCAAGGACAATGGTTTTTATGCCATACTTGCTAACCTTACGTATTAGTCTACCATCCCAGGCTGCGTTTAAATGACTTTTCTGAAATCTATGTGGATTAGCTCCACTGCTTCGCTCCTGCCTGCTTTTCACGTTAGCTCCTAAAACAAATTCTGCCAGATTTGTCAGACAAGATTTACCCTTTATGGAGCTGGGCAGATACATTTTTATCAGTTCATATTTCTCCAGATGTTGTGTGAGCTCATCCCTGCTAACATTTCTAAAATCTTGTCTCTGATTAAAAAAAAAATTATATATATATATATATTTCTGCAGGTATGGGGCCAGATTCTCAGCTGGTGGGAGTGAGTGTGTGTGTGTGCATCAGTTTTTATGAGCATTCATATTGGCTGATGATCTACTGCAAATATGTCTTGGTTTTGGTCTGTCTCTTCTCATAGATGCTCAAAGATGCTTGCTTTATATTGGTTTCTCTTTTTACCTCTTTTTCTCTCCAAGAAACAACTCCAGACCTCAGTTGCTGGGCACTTAATCTCTCCTGCTGTTCCATTAAGCAGCGTGGGCTAAAAGTATGCTCTCTGCACTCAGCCCTGCTTCTTTCTCCATGGTGTGAGTTTGCTTTGGTGATTATTTGAGCTCTCAGCTCTTCTGTGCTTGGCTGTCACTAGAAACTTTGCTTCTGTGTCTGTCATCTTACCCCCAGGTTCCCTCATGAGCACCAGCCAGGGGAAATAATTTAATTTCCCTTATTTCAGTCCCTCTCTCTGTGTTATTAAGCTCTCTCGACCACCTCTCAGTGGTCTGTTGGCCTCCCTGTTAATCTTCTCTCCTTTACCTGTTTAAAAGGAATCTTTTATTGTTTTTATTCGCCCCGTGGGCAATTCTTCTCTCTCTGTCATATTTGGTTTCCTAATCAGCTTTTTACATCTTTTCAGCTTTGCTTTATAATCCCTTTCATCCCCTTAATATTTGCCTTCTTACCCATGTCACTTGCCTCTTTCCTCTCTCCGATAGCTTTTATGACTTCCTCAGTCATCAGCCTCCATCGGAAGCAGCGCTCGCCCATCCCTGCTTGACAGAGATGAGTTTCCAAGGGCTGTGCTCATTTCCTGAGCGCCAGTCGCTGCAGGTAAACGAGGGCTCAGTGAAAAGGCACCCGCGTCTCCTCGATGGACTTTTCTTTCTTTCTTGCTGCTGTTTGCTCACGAGCAAATGGCAGTATTCTCACATGTACTCGTTGTTCCACTTTGCTTAGTAACTCAGTGATATTATCTTTTTTTTTCCCCTTTGCAAATGAAAGCCACCCTAAAGCAGAGAGCTGCCATACAGATTGCCACAGATCCTTATAAAAAGGTGTAATGAATTTTTAGAGAGGCTTTAAATACTGCAAGACCGTAGCTGTCCCATTCTGCTCTCCGAACAGCACTAAAATACCCTTTTCTATTGACCCATCTCAACACTTTTACAAAGTGAGTGGTGGTGGATTAAGCATAAGAAGGGAAGTGGTGAGAGTTAAATGACTTGCCTAAGGCCATCCAGCAGGTAAGTTGCAGAGAAGAAAACAGACTCCGCTCTTTTACCCAGGGCCGTGTCCACTGAGCCAGGATAATTCCTGGCAAAGCAGCAACAGCGAGAACACAGAATCCCATCATTACTCATTTGGTTGCATTTGTTCCAGCACTAGGTGATGAAATGCAAATGGTACAGGCAGATGCACAATTTCAAATCTTCTGTGTGCGATGACTCGAGTATCGGAGGAGGATTTTCTCTCCCTCTGCAGAGCGGTGCTCCTACAGCTGCATGGAGGCACAGAAAAGGGTATTCAAGGATTCACATGCTCAGGCAAACATGAATTTGGAGAAATTTCTTTCTCAAGTAGCGTCGCTCGATTGCAGTGTAAAAAAATTATATAGTTATACACACCTATATAGATATATGTATTCAGCAGTAGATGGTCCAGCCTGCATTGTGGTCTCTTTGTCTCAGGCTGAGGAATTGGGGAGGAGGGAAGAGGCAGAACAGGAGGAGGACCCAGAGAGGTCCTGTCACACATCTGGCAGCCCCTGTGCCGGGCAATGGCTGCAGGGATGCTGATGGAGAGACGCATGCCAAGGCATCTTCCTGCTGCTAGCAGGGGTGTCCTCTCCCTCCCCAAAACCCTTTGGCCAGCAGCAGGCTCAGCAGGGAGACCTGCAAGGGCACTTGGGCAGCAAAGTGGGATTCTTTAAAGCATATTTAGAAGAAAGAGTTGGCACAAAGGGAGGTAGATGTGAGCTGCGAGTGTGAGAATAAGAATGAAACTGCACTTTTGTTCCTCCTAATGCTCTTTTCCCTGCTGTGTGGTGATTAGGGCTGGTCAAAAAACTTCTTCATGCTATTTACATTTTTGACAGAGCGCTTTTAGCTTTCTTACCATGTTTTCAGCCTTTTTGACAAAAGGAAACACTCCCAAGTCCATACAGCCTTAAGATCTAAAAACAGTATTGTGGGGTTTTTTTAACTTTTTTTTCAGTTCTTTAACAGAATTGTGTTGCAATCAGAAAGAAGATTCTTCAAGAAAAGACACTAATTAACATTTTATTGTTATAATTATTTCCATCATATTCCCTCTGTTCTACGGGTCCTTTCTTTCATCATTTATTACAGTGATGTAACTATACAACAGGGCTTGTGTACAAGAAAAAGACAAAGCTGAAGGCTTAATTTAGCATCGTGAGCATGATGAAAGGAACAAAGGATGATGCAGCTATGCCCTGATCCTGCAAATACTTATGCACATGGATAACTCTGCTGCCAGGAGTATTTCTGCTTGCAGTAACTGCGTGCTAAAGTGTCAGCAGACTTGAAGTCATAGGGCCTGATTTAAGCTCTGCTGGAGCCAGTGCACAAACTCTGACACGTTTCAGCAGGGACTTTGCCAGTAGTTACTTAGGGAAGCATTTTAGCACTGCTGAGTTTACTTGCAACCTAATCCTGAGCATGCACAGGCTTTCCCAGGCTCCGAGCACACGCTCCTGCTACTAGACGTGACAGTGATTGATGACTTGATTCATCGCTATTCTGTAAAATTACCTCTCGCGGGCACTGCCAGGTGGATCAGCACAGCTCAGCTCAGCGTTGCCAGCAGTGGGGCTGGGCATCTTGCTGGCCATGGGGCAGGGATGCTCCAGGGATGCTGCCCTCAGAGCCAGCTGCCTTCCCCAGGGCACGGGGTGCTGCTGGCTTTGTCCTGATCTTCTCCAGAAACGATGTCTCAGGTGAAGAAAACTCCCGGGGATGAGACTGCCATTCCAGGCAGGCATTTTTCAACCCTGTGGGGGACATCTCTGCACTTCAATTAGTCCCTTAATTGAGCTGGTTGCAGGGGAAGACTCAAGGGAGCTGAACACCTATTTCCTCACAGTTTAACTACCACCAAATCAAAAGATTTCGTTTGTCCCTTAAATAGGAGTAAATATATAGTGTCTCCACAAACTTTGTCACAGTGAATTGCCTAAGATTTTCCTGCCACAGTAACGGTAGTCTGATCAAGCTGTGGTATGAATTATATTCTGAGTTTTGATCCTATGACTTTTTAAAAAAAATTGTACTTTTAGACAAAACAGAGTGTGTTTCCTTCAACCACTTCTAAACCAAAGGGCTAGCTGAGTTTTCAGGCCAAATATTATAGACCCAATTCTCTCTGTGTCAAGTTTTAAATGGCACAATCCCAATGTTTCAACGTTCTAAATTTATGGGGGAATGAGAAGAGCAACATTAGGTCTATCCTTAAAACTAAGCCAGGATGTGTACCTCACTTATATAAAATAAATATATTTAGTGGGTATCTGGAAGTATCAGCCCTGGATTTAAAGCCTGCTTTAACCCCTGTGGCAGTGCTGAGCTTCTGACTCAGTCTCTATGTCACTACTGCAGCGAGAGCTCTCCAGTGCTTCACAGTCCTACCCCAGAGCAGAACCAAACTGTGACTATAACCCTAAATCTGAGCTTTGACCCTTTGGTTCTTTAGGTTCTTAGGCCTTTCTTTAGGATTATTCCAGCGAGTGTTGTCAAAGACAAAATTTGCATAGCTATGCGGACCCTATAAATAACTGCCACAGTGAAGCTGAGAGGCTCTTTTTTATGATTCTTCAGTAAAACAGACTAACCATGCATCTAAAGTCATCCCAAAGGCAAATTATCTTTATGATCAAGGGACTTGAGTTGGTCTGGGCAGCTTTCCATCAGGGCCTTACAGTGAAAGCTACTGCAACATCCAGTTTCTCTGCAGAGTGACTGGACACAAGTAATAAATGCCCGCAACTGGTATTTGGCCTGATTTTCATCCCCCAACTCCTGGTCAAAATAAATGTGCTGTCACACGATATGAGTATCCCACGAGACTTATGTATTATTATATCCAACTTGAAAATTAACTCTAATGTGAGTTGCAGAGAACACCAATGAAAGCAACCATTAATTGTTAATATAAACTATTAATGAAACACCAGGATGAAGGTCAAAGTGCATGACTGAAACCTCCCAGCAAATGAAAGGATTATTTTGCCTCTTACTGAGCATAATTACCATCTGAATTTCATTGGCTTTCTGATCAAACCTCTTCCCTCTGCACTGACCTGTTCCACCACTGCGGTAAATCTGCTCCCCAGAACTGGTATTTGCTTTTCATTGTCCACCAAGGTTTTTATTAGCATCCTGAATGTCTGCGGGGAGCAGAGAGCCAGCACCCTTTTGCCTTTGTTCCTATGGGAGCTTTCTCTCACACACACCCCCCCCTCCTACTGTCCATTACTCACAATAAATTTGCATTGACCTGGCTCCCCATAAATTATCCTGTCTCCTGCTGGTATGTCCTTTAGCTGTCCTGGTTCACATTTTGCAGGTCCATGAGGTGGTGGACACACCTGAGGGCATGCAGCCCGGAGTGAGAGCA
Organism: Scolopax mira; assembly: GCA_004320125.1. Taxonomy (NCBI): domain Eukaryota; kingdom Metazoa; phylum Chordata; class Aves; order Charadriiformes; family Scolopacidae; genus Scolopax; species Scolopax mira. Next base: position 620,302 of record BJBW01002577.1, read on the forward strand.
AGGCCCCTTCTCGCATTAGACAGATCAAAATCTCAGGGAAATGACAAGTTGAGGGGATGGTTTGGACTGACTGTCAGTCAGTTTTCCTTTCCTCCTGTGTGCGGCAGTGTGATCAGCCTCACCCAGCAGTTTTACTTCAGTAATTTCTCACCTAGGCTTGGGCTGCTCAGATACTTTCAGCTGAATATTTATATTTGTTTGTCTTTTTCCACGTGCAGACAAGAAGTCTTTCCCCAGAAAACTCAGTCTTTCTTTTTCCGTAATAAACAGAAATTCCAGCAATTGAAAAAGACTGGATCTTAGGGCAGGAATATTTTGGGTTTTTTTGTTTCTGACAAGCCGTAAAAATTTTTCTTAGTTGTGTAAGAAATCAACTCCCTGTCAGCGTTCGTTGTTTTGAGGAAATATCAGAAGTGCTAATCTGACCTAATTTTGCCCAAGAGTAACATCTCTGGCTCAAAAGTTCGCTGTTACTGTCCATGCCAAAGCTGCAGGTTTTCTTGGAGGTGCAGATTAACTCCTGAGACACTGCCTTTCCCCTCAGTACCTGTTCCTGGCCCTGCTGGAGAGGAGCTCACTGACAAAAGTAAGACATTTGGCTCTATGATCACCCAACGGTGTTCACCTGAGGTGTGGGGACTGAAGGGGACAGGGTTGAGGTCATGTGGGCCACCAGGCTGAGAGAGGAGCTGCCACGTCCAAGAGTTGCAGAAGTGTAAACCCATGCCTGGAGTTAGGCACGTTTCAGTCCTCTTTGGAATTTTCTGAGACAGAAAAAGTTCCTGGGATCAGTCAGTGCCAACAGCAAAGGTAGGCATTGCCCTTGGCCAGTGTGATAGGAGATGCGTTTGTGAATAGACCTGTGCTGGAGGGTGGTTGTATGAAGTCTGAACTCTTAGTGAGCAGAAGCCCCCATGGCTGAGATTTATTGAGCCAGTTGGTGCAGACAGTTATGTTGGTGAAGTCTTCAGCTGGGCCTGCTGACCTAATTAATAAGTGATACTATGCTAATGGCCTGCTCAGAGTCTTACCCATGTTTCTGTTTGCAGGTTGTCTGTAGAGTTACCTGATTTTCCACGAAGAGCATGGCCCGTCTGCATGGATCTTTCTTGGTTTGGTTTATTTTATATTTTTTTTCTTTTTCTCTGTATGCTTTTTGGTTTTTTAGAACGTGAGAGTACAACCCCCAGGTTGCCTTTACCAGGGGACAATACTGTGCCGTCTCTGTTAGCGTGGGCATGTGTAAGTTGCTCCTTTGAAGAGAAGGTCCTAATATGTTAAGGTATGCCAGGCTGTGACAAGCTGAAATCTCAGCTGAAGAGCCCTGTCAGATCTGTTCTCTCATCCATGCCCTCCCTCCGTTCAGACCCTGACCTTCCCCATCAGATAAGCAGCACAGATCTCGGCCCTGCGTTCCCTCTGCAGTCTCAGCTCATTAAAAATTCATTGCCTAAAGTGAATCTATTCTGTTGCTGCTGAAGTGTTATTTACCTCGGCCCGGATTTCCTCAGGTTCTGACAATTAAAGGGGGTCCAAGGAGAGGGCTGAGTCACGGGATTAAGGCTTGGGCAATAACTCTCTTGTAGCAAGAGACGATCATGTAAAGCCATAATTTCCCAGCTGCGTTTGGTTCCCCTTCAGTGCTTCATTAAAGGTGGTGACTCAACAGAAAGGACGGAGGCGCAGGTTAACAAGAATCCCTCCTTTTGTGGGATTAGAGCCTTGCATAGCCAGGCTCTTTCAAAGGCAGGAGATGTTGTCAAGCATCATTAGGAAGCCGTTTTAAACAAGAGTCATAAAGCACCCTTTGCGGTCAAACGAATTTATTAGAGAGGCGAGTGAGTGGAGGCAAGCACTGTAGGAGAGAAATAGATGAACAATTTGCACGGCATTGATAACAAAGCAGTTCGCCGGATTCAGAGCTGCTACCATTAGAACAACTTAAAAGGATTTCGCAAAAATCCCAGGGTGTTTTTCGTTCTGGATGAAAGCGGCGACTTTGTGGTGGACGGCGCTGGCAGACAACGGGCGCGTCTCGAAACCCAGGTTTGTGTGCAGGTTAACTGTTTCCCAGCCTCACGCTCATTCCTTCCAACAAGTGGAAGTGGGAAGAAACTGGCCTCTCGTTGTGCCCCAGTGATCCTGAAAAGCCTCCCCCCCTCCCTGAACCCCAGCTTGGCCAGCCCTTCACAAAGGCTGAGCAGCGCGGGAAGAACTCTGGGGCTTTGCTGAGAGCTGGGCTTTTCACCAGCAGCATCAGGGTAGAACTATTATAACCTGCCTGCCCTCGAGAAGATAAAGTGTGTGCAACAATCTCTCAGACAACTTCTGGAAATATTCTGGAGTTGCAAGGGCTGTGGGAGAGACTTCAGACATTATCTGATCTTTGATAGGGACTGGTTTTGGAAAGAAAGCGAAAGATGCTCTTGGGTCTGATGGGAGGTAGAAAGGAGGGGAAAAGGAGAATGAAAGAGGAACAGATGAATAAAAGCTACTTGTCTGGAAGTAGGTAAGCAGCTTTATTATGCAGTTAGCATGATGGACTATGTACTGTGTTTGTTTATTGAACCAGAAGCATAAATCTAAATGAACCAGTAGCTCAAATCTAAACCAGCTGTGGCTGAAGGTAGAGGAATGCCAGATACTAATCAACCTGACAGCACCAGTCCTGGTCATGGGGATTCCCCTCCACCATCCACCCCCCCAACACCATCATTGTGAAATGTGCACAAAAATCCCATTTTCTTTGCGTGTTCACTTGGGTCATACAAGCCCAAGTTCATCAGGCTGATGTGAGCTCCACAAAGAGCCTGGTGCACGCACGCTTTGCTGCCCAGGGGAAGGACAGAGGCTGGCAGAGGGACAGAGGGAGCGGAAGCTTGAATGGACTGTTATTTTTGGAGTGGTTTCTTCCACTCTGTTTGAAGGGTTCTTGCTAGAGCATGTTTGGAAAGAAGTGATGCTAACATGGCAGGGAGCTTGCAGGAGAGATGAGCCACAGACAAAGGAGTGGGTATTGATGCCATCTCTTTAGAGATGGGTGGATAACTGCTCATCACTGAGGTTCTTTGGAGTGAGAAACAGTTGCCAAAAGTACATCTCCTGGCTAGGAAGGTTTTTTTTGTATTTGGTATTCAATTATTCATGTGTTAGCTAGTTTGCAGATGAAGCTGCAGCTCCTCCCTCCCTCCTCCCGATGCACCCCAGAAATGTACAATGTGGGGTGGAGGAGCCGACCGTGCTCTTGGACGTACAGGATGGGGAAAGAGAGATGTCTACTTTTGGGGATCCCTAATTCCCTTTGGAGTTTCCACCCTTCACCTTCTCCCACTGCATTTTCACCACTCCTCCACCAGCCCCCCCCAAACCTTTCTTTCCCTCCTCTCCCCGTGGCTCTTGGCCGGGGATTCCCGGGGTGGTTGCCAAGGGCCCCCTTTTCTTGGGCGGCAGCAGAGGGGAACAGCACAGGGGTTTTGCACACAGAGCCCCGGCAGAGCAAGGGAGGGGACCCGGAGCATTGTCTGGATGTAATTTAGGCACTATAAACAGAGGCAGCAAGGGGTCACGCTTTCTATTCTCATCTCACCCCCTGCAATGTCTCTGTTAACTGGTGCATACAGCTTGAACTCTTGTAAAAATTAGCAGAGAGCACAGTACCGGTGACAGAAAGCTGAACTTTTCCAACAGCAGGCTCTAAATTCACCCTGTGTGCGCTGAATCCACTTAAACTTTAAAGAGACAGACTGCCTACTCCTCTCGCCGCCGCTTAGCTGGGGGATGACTGCCGTACTAATTAAAAGCAAATTGCTTAATCTGGTTGCGTCAGGAAGGGAGTCTCTCTTCAGAGAGGATGCCTCCTGCAAAAAGCCTGGAAAGGCAGGACCCCTGTGGGGTGGCAGAGCTGAGGGAGACCAGAGTGAGCCCAGGAGCCAGCCCGCACCGGCAACGACCCGGAGCCCTGGTGTTCAGGCTGGTGGCCAGATTGCAGCCCTGCCTTTGCCAGCCGGTATTGGGGCAGCAATGGTGATATCTGTGTTGACCCGTTAGATAATAAGCCAAATTTCCCTGGCAATGAAGCCGCCTGATGCTGGAGCTGGGTTCCTGGCCTTAGCGTTATAGCGAGGCTCCCGGGAGCATCGCCGGCCCCTTTCAGGCTCGGCTGGGAGCGAGCGTGGCGGTGAGGAGCATTGGCAGGTTTTGTGTTCAAACTCCAAGTTGTAACTAAAATCGACACATGCTTCATCCCCAAAGATCCCAGCTCTCCCAGCGCTTGGAGCTCCTTGCTCCTTCACCCACCAAAGCTTCTAGTTGATGCCCTTTTCCTCACATAGAGAAGCCTTACTTGGGGTTTGGTTTTCTTTTTTCTGATGACCCTACCAGCCTGCACTAATGATTTCATACGACCTCAGCATAATAGAAATGTACTTTTTTTTTTTTTCTTTTTCCCCAAGTTTACATTTGCACGCAAGGATGTGTAACAACACGGAGAATTGATTTCTTCCCCTGTTATTATCTTTGGATAACATGCATACCATCTTTGCTGGCTAACAAAGAAATAGGAAACCTCTCTTCTTTTTCTTCAGGATACCCATATGACACCCTGTTCCTGTATTTACTCTAAAGCAGCTGGGCATTGATAGTGAATTAACTAAAAGCCACAGAAGAAGCCCATACCCATTTTCCTCCCTACCGCGTGTAAGGAGAATGAGTACAATGTACCTTTTTTTAGCAGGATTTTTATTGAGTTATATAATATGTCAATGGTTTTAAATGTAAGTCGATTGAGGCAAGGCCACATTTTTCCTGTAGCAGGCCGGAAAAGAGCAGTGAATAGAGAAAACTAAAGTCACTGCAGATTAGAGCAGGGTTTGCTGCTAGGCCAGCTGAAGTCCACGTTCAGCTGAAGACCAATGTAAATTGATCACACCTGACATCAATTAAGCAAGTTAAGGGAGCTGGTGTGAGTGGGTGGGGTGGTTTTGGTGCAGGTGTTGCCTCTTTCCCATCAGCTCCCTATTGGTTCTGTCCTTATAAAAGCCTGATTTGGGCAGGTAGAGGGTTTCTTCTCTTTGGGTGACAGAGCTGAGCATTAATGTATAACTTGCCCTGCACCTGTCTCATCAGCCTCAAGGCTTGGAAGAGCTTTGTGGTTCTGTACTGGCAACCAGGATGGAGTAGTTCTGATTTTTGTTGTTGCATGAAGAGCACTAGAAATCTCCAGTCCCTCTCTGTGGGAGATGGGGAGGTCTAGAGAGTGCTTAGCACCCATCAGAAGTGATGGAAGAAAGGAGTTGTGGGGCTCCTCTGGAAGTCCAGGCTCATCAGCTTCCCGGCACAGTTGGCCCAGGAAGGACAGATGTCACTGTGAATCACATCTCAAAGGTAAGAGGCTGTGATTGTTCCAAAGGCAATGGTCTTGACACTTGCTCACTTGCCTGTCTTAGAGAAAGGTCCCAAGTGCAAATCAGAGGAAGGTGACTTCCCAACAAGTCCTTGATAAGAAAGTTTTGTTGGCTTTTGCTGTTGTATGGCACACCAAAAAAGAAAGGCAAGGCAGATGTTCCCAAAGCAGGTGTTGTGTGAAAGGGAAGGAGGTCTCCAGAGCAGCAGTGGTGGTCAGGTTCATTTATGCTTTCTTCTGAGGGACTGTTAGGTAAGGCAAATTTTAGGCTGTTTCTTTTGCTGTAAAAAGATGGAGATAACTAAACTGTTTTGTACCGTGGCTGGTGTTATGCTTGTGATAATGGGGCAGAGCCCACGTGTGCATTGCTCTGGTGGCATGAACAGCACTGTGGCTGAGCTGGGTCCTGCACCAGCTTTGTGTTGAAGTGAGTCCCTTCACCTCGGTGCTATTTTAATTTATGCTGGTGTAAATTCAAGCCTGACCCAGCTTGCTGCTCGGGTGTGTTTTTCTCATTTTCTGTATGAAATGGGGATCTTTCCAGGAATCTGGTGGCTGTAAGCTGTTGTACGTGAGTCTGGTGTCCAGCTGTTTCACACAATACCTATGGTAGAAATGCTGAGCATCATGGGTTCTGCTGTCTGCGCCTCTTAGCAGAGGAAGTATTAGTTTTAATGGGCGGCAGCCTATGAAATAATAAATACATCTTTGTTTATTTGAGTGCTGCAGCATCCTAATGAAGCTTAACAATGTTATAAACCGCATAACGTGAACCAAATCAGGTATTTTGCCAATTTCAATACTTAATAAAACCGAAGCCTTTCCTGTTTAAATGCCTATCCAGGAAGGCCGAAGTCAAAGCAATGTTAAAAGCTTTGTGGGGGGAGGGGGGAAATAGGATTATATATAGACTCCCTAAAATAATGACTCCTTGGCTATTACACTGTGTGTTGTTTATGCTTCCCTCTTACAATTCTGTATTACGCTCCCCTTTTCACATCTGCACTCCCACTGTTGGGGTCATTGTGTATATGTACCTTATCGTACCCTGTGAACACTTGTAAATGCACTGACTCCCACAGTTATAATTTTTTTCATTCCAAAAGAATCCACAGCAAAGGTAATGATTTTCCTTATTTTTTCTGCATTTAATGGCTTTTAAATGGCAACTTGGTGACAGTATCTGCTTCAAACTTTCCAGAACTCTGCCATAAAGTACAGATAGTCTATTACTGTTATAGATTTTATGTTCACTCGTTTGGCTCTCAAAGGATGTGTGGACACGTATGCACAATGTGTGATTATTAGAAATTCTCCTCTATGTCTGTAGAGCCCCAGACTTTTGTCTGTTTAGTAATCTATCATGGAAACAGTGCAAAGCATTGCCTCGTGCATGAATGATCCTGTAGTGTTTGTGCTGATCTTTATATGTTTTTTAACATGTGAAAAGAGAAGGCTGCGAAGTGCGTATTTTTCATTTCCTGATAATTGTAGCAGGTAGTTACTGAGAGTGAATAGAGCGAGCCGTGCTTCAAACGCGCGTTTTCTGTTCAGATACAATCTTTCATAGTATTAGAATGGGGCATCACCATATTAAACGTTACTGTTGTAGATGGCAAAAGGATGGACTGTACCATTTGTACAGTCCTCGGCGCTGATGGAGAGTGGGGAGTCTGTATGATACAGAGACTGGCAGAGGAGAAAACAGGTGCATATTAAGAGAGAAATTGCCGTGTTGTATTGTGACAATCTAGAGTAAGCACACATGATGGAGGTCTACTTGTGATTGTCCTGGGTAGAAGGCTCCACAGCTGGTACTTCTCTGAGTTTCTCTGCCTGTTTTTCATCCAAATACCTCTGTTTCCCAGACCCAGGAGGAAACAAGTTGAGACACTGGGTGTGACTGTGGAACTCGTAACTGCTAAAGTACTGCCCTCTGAGTTTAGGTCTGACTAAGGAGAACTTGAAAAGCTGCCCAGAAACTCCATCATTTTGCAAGGTCCAGAAGCGGGGGTGTTGTGTGGGAAGGGTGGTACAATCTCTGCCTTAAGCCACTGAAGATGAAATGTAATATTAAAAATGGTGGGTAAGATCCTCAATGGGTACAAGGTGGCCTAACTCATCTTGAATTGAATGCACCAATTTATATCAGCTAAGCAGCGTGGTTTCAACAAATACTAAGTTGAGTGAACTCCTTCCTGAAAAAGCCCCCTCGGTGGGTTAGGGTACTAATTCCTTCCCTTATTAAAGGGCCCAAACATTGAGTTTTCTCTTCAACTCCTGACTGGCAAGTTTAATATTTCCACCTGGGATTTTTTTACTGCTGGGGCTTGATGCAGCCTGAGAGCTCCTCTGGCAGGAGAAGTCTCCATGTCATTGCCCACTTCTTTCTGGGGGAAGCTTGCTGCAGTGCCATGTGCTGCGGCTGGCTGGAAGATCCTGATGTTTGGCATAGGCTCTCTTCCACCCCAACTTGCAAAGTGGACTCTGCACCCGCTTTTGCCATTTTTTTTTTTTTCACGTTTTTATGTAAAATAAGGCTGTTAACCATCCCAGAGCTATGTTCCGCATCTATAAACTGCAGCTGAATGATCAATTCTATTGATTTCTTTCAAGTGGCTCTGTCAAAATGATCACACAGTCTTAGAATGTCTTCCAAACCTGCAGGTACCTCACTGACCCAATACCATTCTTTTCATATCTCTACAGGTCTCTGTACATTTTTAAAATTTATTTTAATGGTGTCATCTGCATTTTTGGGGGAGAAAGGAGCAAACCTGTTTGAATTGCCAAGAATTGATTAGATCTGTCAAATGGGTTGATTTGTTTGTACGCGAGGGAAGTGCATTTAATATGATCTTTTAAAAATAAATAGTTGTTCAGGTGCATAAGTCAGGGGACGGGCTGTCATTGGGTGTAAATCAATGCTAGCTTCAGTGGCACTTGCAAAAGAATCTAACCCTTATGCCCGTGAATGACACTACAAAGTTACTGCTCAGCTGGGCCATTGATTTCAACATCGTGATAATGAGGGGTGGAACTGTGATGCTTTCAGCACCTCACGGGTGCAGTGCTGCCTTCTGTGGAGATTATGGACTTAAGGTTTTTATTTTATTCTGCTTTGCAAGAGTCTGATAATTATTTGTTACTCTTCTCCTGACTTGTTTGTTAGCTATGATCCTCCTGTCCCAAGGAGGTGGATGGTAGGAGTTGACTTTGGTGGTTGGGGTTGAGAGACAAGATGGGGGGGTTGTAGAGAGGAACTATTTTTCCCTGTAAGGCAAAACTATTGTCGATAGCAGAAGCAATGTGTGCATGGAAGAAAATATCAGTGGGATGGGAGAGGTGCCAAGCACAGTAGCAATCACAGTGATCAATGGAGAATGGTTATTTTTTCTCGTGATGCCCTTCTAACATTGATGCACCCGTCCTTCGTTAACAGCTAAACTACCTGTCAAACACAACACTGATGGCTGTATCCAAATCAAAACTCCTGACAGATTTTTCACTTCCTCTTGTTTATTGTTTTTACTAAATCTCCTTACTTATGCTGGTCCCAATGTAAGTGAAAGGTGAAGGCTTGTGACACCGAAAGCCAGAGCAGCGTATCAGCGAAATGTTGCGATAAAGTCATTTCCTTCCTTCAAAATGCACAAAGGCTGGGGCAGGGCTATCTCCTGGGGTCTGTGCCAGAGCCCTGGAGCCATGGCCTGGGGAGCGCTGCTCCCGAACACACACCTGCAGTGATTACTCCAGGAGAGTGGAGAAGCCACCTGGGCTTGTTGGGCTTTTTGTGAGCACCAAAGTGTATGTGTTTCCTGCAGAGACACTGTTGGTGCTTTGGAATTTAGCTTAGTAAATGCAGATTATATAGTTTTCATTAACACATCATAAAAGAGCTGTAATAGATCATCTTAATCCATTAATTTTTTGCCCATTGTTTGCCTTGGGAAGGGAATAGAAACCAAGAAGCTCCCCGTGTGCTTTGGTCCATCCCTCTGCCACCGTGGTCCCCGAGTTTGGTATTTGCTGTGCTGTGACCATGTTGTTTTACACCTTCCTATTCTGCAGGGAACGGCCCTCTGTGTGTTTGCTCAGGATATAAGAATATGAAAAATTGCTGATCATAGATCATCTCCATAAATCTTACAGACAACAAGTCATAAAACCTTGTGTCCTTACATATGGTGGTAGCCCAGGGACAGCTTTACCAGATGTGAGCAAGAGCCCCTAGAAAAAAAAATCAGTTGAAAAACTTCTCCTACAGCTTACAGTGTCGAGTTGAAACTATAGCTTGGGAAGGCTGGGGCTGCTGCTGGTGTCTCTTGTCCCTTTTTTTCTTTTATTTAATACCTCCTTAGTATTACATTGACATCTCTATTGCTTGGTGAGAATTCCCCGTGCGCTAATTAAAAAGCACTGTCATTTGTTAACTTCTCCTTTGCATCAGTTGCAACAAGACAACAGTGTGACAGACCGTAAGGAGACCTTCAGGTCTTCCCATGTTTGATGCATCTCCCCTTCCAGCATCCCTCCTCCTTACTCCACACCAGGCAGAAGGAGTTTTAATCCCAGGCAGTTTAAAAGAAAGGCAACTGGGTTATGGTCTGGAAATTCTCTTCTGTCAATAAGAGAGGCCTGGTTAGCTTTTTCCTCTCCTGGTTTGCATATCTATCAAGGTAAATTAAAGGAGACACAGGAAGGACTCAGACTCTTATTGTCTAATAATCATGCCAGGCTGTTAGATCTCTCGGTTCATGAATGGAATCAATGTGTTTCAGTGACAGCAAGTGAAACCCATGTGAAATAACCAGGCTTTGCTCTGCATTTGCATGTAGTGGTCGAGGCTGGGATTCCCCCCCACCAATGATGTATTTCTGGTTTTAATTGCCATTCTCTCATTCTCTTCCCTTTGTGACTCTGTCCGGGGTGGGGGGAAGTAAATAACAGCCATCATTTTATAATTCTCTGTGGGGTAAGGCTTTAACAGAGGCTCTCTATGATTTACCATTTCAAAGTGCTAACACTTCCAGCCTGAAACATCCCTGTTTTATCACAGAAGGGGATGTTGTCCCTGCCTGCACAGGGGCTCACACCGCCTTTCCCTGGTATCTGTAAAGGAACCCTCATCAGCACTGTGACAGGCACCGGGTGCTGCCTGAAGCCTGTGGCTGGAACCTGGTGAGACAGGGATGGAAAATAGGGTTTTCAGATAGTTTTCTTTTCTTCCTAAGAAAAAGCCTGGAGGGGCAGTGGTCTTTGCTCTCACGTTGTTGGTGATCCCTTCGCTGTGAAGGTGAGGGGTGTCCAAGTGGCTGGAGCTCAGCTGCCAGTTCCTGCATCTCCGAGCTCAGAGGATGCTTTGCTGCTGTAAAACAACACAGATGTCCCCCTTGCACTCTGTGAAAAAGTAAATTAATGCAGGAGAGTGGCAAAAAAGTTATCTCCTAATCTTGATAGATACAAAAATCCCCCCTTTGCACTCTGTACAAGAGGAAAAGGCAAATTCTGCCTTGGTGTGCCCCTGGCAGGGTGAATTTTCAGGAGGTCGACTGAAACAGGTTTGCTTTCCCAGTGTCCGACTCCTGCTGATGTCAGAAGGATCTATAGTTGTAGCACTGGTCACACTGGGCTGCAGTTGCTGTTTGAAGCTTCCTTTTCTGGCCGGTGCCTGTGTGTGACCACTGAGCATTAGACCCTCGGTGATACTGCAGGAGAAAGGAAAAACAATAATAGAGCCCTTCAAAGTGCCATGTGCTTCTGGGAGGGGAGGAAAAAAAGTCTCTGCAAATGGGACCTCCTTACTCATCAGTTCTGTTCCCTTTATCTGTTCAGTCACAGTTGCTGGCTTCTGTGCCAAAAAGAACTTTTTGAGATACATTTTTTGCAATGAGGAGCAAATGAGTAGGAAAACTGGAGGGTGCGCTCCTGCGGAGCTTGGCGGAGGGGAGGGGGGGCTGCGGGGGCAAAGCTTGGCTTCTGCGTGTGGCTTGGGGTGGGTGCCCTGGGATGGCCACCCTGCACCATATGCCTCCCCCACGTATCCCAGGCAAGGCCTTTGCAAATAGCACTCATTTAACTGGCTAGTCTTTAATTTACTTCCCCCCCTCTCCCCCCCCGGAGCTGGTTCACAGATAAAGCAATCCTGATCAGAGGTATCAGACTCCTGATAATGCACAAGCCTCTCATTTTCCCCCTCTGCTTCCTCCAGTAATTTTATTTTCCCTGTGCATTGACAGCAAATTGAAGTTTGGTGTCAGAAGCACAAATTAGGAATATATCAACTAATGTAAGAGTGACTTTGTATAATTTTTCAGATGAAATCCATTATTGCTCAGATATGATTTGTTGCTGGGTTAAATCAGGCTGTTAAATTAATATGGCACAAACAAACCTAATTTCTCCTTGCTCTTTGTATTTAAAAAGAAAGAAAAGTTCTTGTCTGACTTTTAAAAAATATTTATCTATTTATTAAAAATCTATTTATCTGTGAGTGGGGGTCATTTGATATGCTCCTAAGCCCTCTCAGAAGAGTTCTCACCATGTGTTGAAGTGTTGTTAATGGTTTATTCCCCAGTTTGAGATGCAAAGGATAGCTTAAAAATAGCTGAAAGCCCTGATGAACCTGCTTTTGGCAGGGGGTGTGGGGAGAAGGGAAATTCAGCATTTGGGTGTGATGGTTAGGGACTGACTAACAAAAAAAAAAGAGAAATCAAGGTTTGGATCTGAACTCTATGAGCACTTTACTGTGTCAAAGTCTTTACAGATTTTCTTCCTTGAGGTGAGGTTATATCCTTTATAGCAACATTTGGTAGTTGCTTTAAATTATTAAAGGCATTTCATAGGGTTGTAGCTCTTTGAGCATAGTTTGCAAAGAGGGCCCCTGCCTGTATTCTTAAGGTAGGTTAATGATGACTTTCCTAGTGCAATGTGTCCAGGACACTGAGGTTAATAAAACCCGTAGCTCTTCTTCATGACTATCATGGGATGTTTAATGTTCAGGAGTGTGCAAGACCTCAGCTTAATGTTCCATATGAAGAATAGTGCTGCCAAGCACTCATCATCCCTAGTGCTGGCGCAGGGCATTAGAGGTGCAAGGAATGGACCGAGCACGCTCAGAGAAAAACTCAAGCACCTCTGAGTGCTGCCATCCTCCTTTGTGCTTGAGGACAAGGAGCTGGGACTGGCTGGTGGGTCTTCCTGGCTGGTGGTCCATGGCCACTGCCTGGGCCAAGGCGTATTTTGCTGGAGAGAGGCACGTCCTAGTCTCGGTGCAGCTTAGTTGATGATTCATTCCGAGCTGGCTCGATGAAAGCATTTGTTTATTTGATATGATCTCTTTATTTTCCTCTTTCCTCCTCTCCTACCACCCCCATCCGAGAACGGGAAGGAATTTTTTGGGGGGGTGGGGAATAATGAAAGATTCGTATGGGAGGGCAGGGTTTGCTCTTGTGAAAACTCTCTGAAACAAAGGAAGAAAGAAGGTGGGTGTAAGGGGGAGTTAATTTCTCCCTTCCTCTTCCCCCTCCCTCTAAAAAGAGCTTGAGATTTTAAAATAGTCCATCATTGTTCTGGGACTTAGTGGGCTTTTCTAGCTGTGAATATTGCAGCAAATACCACAGCAATGACAGTATAGCACTGTCTGTATTCTCTCTGTGTGCTGGCTGGACAGGGATTTTTCATTTCATGCATCATTTACAGGCTTCTGCATTGATCTACAAAGTCAGTGCGTATTGCTAACACAAAGGAAAAGAAGAAAGGGGAGAGATAGGCCTGAATGACAAAGTTCAGATCTGAAATCCAGTCTCAGTTCAAACTTCCCCAAAGCATTGGTTGTGCCTTATCGTTTGCCTCATGTGAAAAGGATGGTTAGCATCACCAAGATCAGATACAGGTTTGAGCCAAGTTTTCAAGCCCCCCCTGAACTCCAGAAAAATTTGAATCCAGGTTGTACCATAACAGGGCAAGGTCAAAACCTTGGGCTGGCATTTCCAACCCTGAAGAGTGGTCACTGGATGTATCTGTCTACTGGGAAATGGTTGTGTTTGCTGTGTTTGACACCTGCTTTTTCTATAAGCTAAGGCAACAGGATATTTCAGAGTACTATGAGATGGTTTTGGTAACATGCCAAGAGACATGAAGGGACAATGGAGGTGGGAATGTGAGAACTGAGGGAAGGCTGGAGTGATCATGGTGGAAGAGGTGACTGAAAGTATTCCCTCATGTTTGATTCCATTTCCAGTAGAGCCTGCTACTTCTTTTGAAGTAAGATGTAGGCTCCCAAAAAATAGAGAGGAGGGTAGATCCTCTACCATCTAGAGGATTTTACAGGAGAGGAAGCACAAACTGGAGGAGAAATGTTGTCTTCTATAATTTGTCTTTTATTCCAAGTGTCTTTCATACCAAAATCTCCTTCTTTGGCAAAGCTCTATGTCTACCAGCAGAGACTTTTTTTAGGTTAAAAACATAGTGTTCTGTAATGTTAATTTTTTTTTTAAAAAGCTCTGTCAAGGCATGTCTCATACACATGCAATTTTGCTTTATCATAGAAACAAGCGCTCTAATCTCGCTCATCTGCTTTAATGAACTACTAGTATAATCTTGTCATTTTGGTTCATGGTACCTTGCCATACAGTGAGGTCTCATTTCCCCTGCCAGTTGCCCAGGGCTATTAGTCAGCAGCAAAGCTTGCTCACAAAACCAACCCCAATCAAAAGCAGCAATGCCACGAGGTAAAAAGTTTGTCTCCAGCTGCTCCTCCGCCAGCCGGGCAAGTTCTACAGGTTCCTCAGCCGGGGCTGAGCCAATGTTGGCAGCCCAGCTGATGTGCCCAGCCAGCATCTTGCTTGGGCTGAGCCACCACAGGAAGGACCAACACGTTCCCTGGTGTCCTGGTTTGCAGGTGGCTGGTGCTCAGTGCCCCAGGGTTCCCAGCACAACACCTCTGCCGGGGCTCTACATGGAAGCAGGAGGAGCAGGGCTGTCTTTTATTGTGTTTTCTGGGATCTGTAGCCAAGATCAAAAGGAATGAGGTGCTACAAATATTACAGGTAGAAGAGACATGAAGTTTGCTGGCTTCTGTGTAAGTCCCAATCAAGGCTATTTCCCATTTACAGCAAGAGATGGAAAACTGTGGAGTTATGAGCTGCAACACGAAAGGGAGTCCACAGCCCCCTTTTGGCAGAGGAGGCAGAAGAAGGAAAATGCTGCCTCTACAGAAGTGTGGTGGAATTTGTAGAAAGGAGATTGGAAGGACAAGAGGTCTGAGATCCCTCTGTGATGCTGCCTGATATCTTGGTGAAATCTAGCAATAATAAGAGGGTAGATTTAGATTAGATATTATGATGAAGTTCTTAACTCTGGTGGTGAGATGCTGGAACAGGCTGCCTGGGGAAGCTGTGGATGGCCTATCCCTGGAGGTATTCAAGGCCAGGTTGGATGTAACTTTTAGTGACCTGGTCTAATGGGGCATGTCCCTGTCCAGGACAGGGGGCTTGGAACTAGGTGATACTTAAAGTCCTTTCCAACTCTAAACATTCTATGATAATAACTTGGAGAAATCCAAGTATCATTCTGGAGCAACCCTATGGCCCCAGCAGAGGTGGACACACCTAGGAAGGGCTGAGGATTTCAGTTGCAGTAGTTCCCCATCACATGTGCTGTGTGCCCCCCAAAGCTTCAGGCTTGCTGGAAAGTGCCAGCTATAAGGAATCCAAACCTCCAAGACAAAGCTCACCCCACCTATACCACCCCCTCTTCCCCAGGGGCAGGTGTTGGGCAATGCTTGCATCATCAGTTATATATAGAAACCAGGAGGAGATGCCTAAACCACCAACCTTTGGGTGTTTTAGGAACTGATTGAAATGTCCTATAAAGGCAAATCCCAAAGTTTCCATGAGAAAGCTGAACATGGTGTTGGGGTAATTACTTGATGGCCAAGTCAATCCTCTTGGCCTGTGCCTTGTCTTGGAGTCTGCTCTTGTCATCTGCCATGTCTTTGCAGGCAGTTGGGCTGGCCTGCATGGGGGATGCCCACAGTGCCCCCTTGCTCACGTGGCCAGTGATGCCCCTGTCCCTCTGACAGCACCAAGCTGTGTGTGAGGGCAGTTGTGTCCTCTCCAAGAGGACCCTTGGGCTGTCCTTGCAGGACTGATTAAAGCACAGCCATGAGTGCCACAGTGTAACCTCTAGAGGTGTCCCTCAGCCTTCTGATTTAGCAGAGGAGACATTCCAGGCAGGTGTCTAGTCCTATTATATCATGATAACAAACTGCATTTACTTCTAATCTATATATATTGGGCCTCATGGCACGTTGTCTGCTTGTCTTTGTTGAGTATCAGAAATATCATCCCAGTAGGTCCTTCTAGATCATCATCAAGTTGCCTCCTAAACTTTGAGGTAAATGACTGGAACTAGGCTTTCGGGTCTTCAGATCAATCTTTGATCTCTGTTTAGGGTGTCTGTGAAAAGGTAGCTTGGTCTAGATGCAATTGGTGTTTAGTATTGTGGCTGTAAGAGCGAATGTGAACAATCCTGTAGTCCTTACTGCCTCCCCAGATTGCTGTTGGTTACAATCGTCTCAGAGCCAATATCAGGTTATGTCAATCATTACTGTGGGAAATGGGCCCTTGACACAGAGGAATCCCATTCAATAGCTTTCTAGATCATGATTGATTTCAAGACTTAGTGTAAAAATGTATCAGAAGTTTCAGAAGATCCACTGAACTTTACCCTGTTCTCTCATCCTTCCAGTCTGACGAAGAGACATTTTCTGGCCTTTACCTCTCCCTTCATGTGCCTTTAGTGTTTTCAGTTGTGGTACAGTAGTTAATTACATCTTCCATTTGCCACTGCTTTGAATACAATCTCACTTTGGGTGAATGAGTATTCAACCAAATATTATAAGGTTTTGTAGATCTGGAATCTCAAATTAAATGGCCTCAGCCTCTGCTTTGCTGAGTGATGCAAGGCCAAAAGTGATTTAGGGGGCTGCCTTGCTCTCAAGCCTAATCTTGTCAGTAAGAGTTGTCTCTTTAAAATACCTGGGCAGTAGGAGCCTGAAAGTCTCCTTGAAAGGGTTGCAAGATGAAGATGAAAGGATTTATGACCTGGGAGATGGGAGCAGGAGTCACAATGGGGGTTTGGAGCTGGGCAGGGTAGGTGGCTCTTCTGTGTTTGTTTTGTTGTTTTTTTTTTTAAGTGAAGTGTCTTGCTAATAATGGTAATAACAAGAATTAATTATCAAAGTTGATAATGAAGATTGGTGGTTGTTCCTCCAAGCAGCATGCAGCTTCTTGCAATCCACTAAGATTTCTCATCTCTTCATGCTTGGCTCCTCTCAGGTCACTTGGCCCTTGATGTATTATGGATGAAATGGGAATACTTACAAGTAAGTCGAGCCAGTGTTTGTCTCCTCAGATATCAAAACTTACTCTCTGTTAAAAACACTGTGCTTTGGATTTTTTTCTTTTTTAAACCAGTGTTTCCACCTCTGTAAGTGACACAGACACGTTACCATGAAAAACCAGTAAGAAAGCATGGTTCTTATCTGCTGTAATCTAATAAGCCGCCAGTGTGGAAAAAAAGGAGGTCAGCCAAATGCGGCTCCTTTCAGTTTAAAATTCTGAAAATGACTCACTCCTTATTTAGTCTTATAATGAGCTCCCGCCCACTTAGGGCGAGCTTCTAATTTCAGTTGCTCTGGCGTAAATCCAGAGGGCTTCCATTGAAGTGGATGAAGCTCCTGTTGATTTACATAGCTGCAAATGAGATTGGATCCCAGCCTTGGGCTCTCGCTGCTGCCCGTCAAGGCCAGGAGCCCGTTTTGGGTGCAGACCGAAGGGGATGTGAGCTCAGGTGTTTATCACTGCCCCCAAGTGCTGGCTGGGAAGCTTCTGAGAATGCCATTGGTGTCAGAGCAGCATCCTTTTCCTATCTCCCTGCACATTGCATTATGTACTAGTCAGTTCAGTTCTAAACACCAATTTCTTCTCTTTCTCTCGAGGCCCAGGGTTCCTCATGGGAGAAAAGTGTTGAGTGCTTTCAAAAGTGAGCATGGGCACCACAGCTTCTCAAAGATTTCCAGTTCAATATGGCTTGGACATCAGTGGTTAGACAGAAAAGCATTGGTTAAATAACTCCAACTCTCTTAACTTCGCTCGCCTGCTAAGAGAAATGAAATCTAAGATGTATTTATTTTTTTTCAATCATTTTCTCTTCATTTCCCCCTTCTGTTCCTGTCTTGATTTACTGCTTTGCCCCCATTGCTCTTCTGGAAAAGAAACCAAGGGTCTGCCTTAGATGTCTGACAGCAGCAACACAGAGCCCAGTGATGCAAAGGACACTGGGCTCTGAAACTGCTGGAATGTTTGTGGGAGGCTGTGCTAAGACTTGGTGGCAATGACTGCCTGGGCCTCTTGCCAAAACCTTGTCCTGAAAGAAGTTCTTAGAGGGCTTTGGAAGTCACTGAAGTCTTGAGGCTACCCTGGTTAATAAAGGTGGTTCCTAACATATCGGGAATTGTTCATATGAAGGTCATAGGTTTGGATTATGGGACAACTTCTACCCTCAAGACAATAATAGTCTGTAACAAGAGGGTGTTTGAGCTCCAGAAGGAGATCAGGAGGTATGGTCCTTCATACCTGAGTGCAGACTTGTCTATGGAAAAACACTGCAGCAGGACAGAGAAGCAGAACCCCGCTGGACCAGGGCCAGATTCATCTTGTGCATCCAATGTTGTGGCAGGAAGGATCACCAGGGGAAAGCACTTCTCTCTAAATCAGAACCTGGCCAAAACACTAGTGTTAAGCAGCCGAATGCTTGGAGAGAGCAAAACAAAAAAAAATAAGTCTCAAACTTGAAACCTTTCAGAATCAGATGCAGTCAGGATGTCAGTTTTGTATCCACCAGATGACACATTAAGCGGTGTGGTGTTAGCACACGGGTTTCAGTGTTGACTCAAAGGAAGACTACCACCTACTCGAGCAGAGCGGCGTTTCCTGGGCTCCTGGCCTGCTGCTGGCCACACTCGCTCTGTCTGGTGTGCCAGTGTGTGTGGCTTGTGAAAGGAGTGCTGCAGAACACGCACCACCCTCCACTATCTTATTTAATGCTGATATTTTACCTCCCAGAAAAGTGTGGTGGAAGCTATTGTCTCGGGACGGCTTAGCAAGACCTCATGTGTGAGGCTGCCTGTAAATGCCTAGGACAAATAGTGTTCAGGCACTTACAAGCTTGGCCTGTCACAACGTGTTGTGATTTAAGAATTATATTAAATTGTAATAAAAATTATTCTCAACACACATGTCGGATAATTGTTTCACAGAAGGGCTGTTTCCAATCACCTGGCAGAAGCAAGGTTCAGGCTTGAACTCAGGGAATTCTGACTAAACAGGAGAATTAAAATATTCTAAAGCAAATTACTACGTTTCCAATACAACCTGTAGCTTTTCATAAGGATTTTTTCTATTAATTCTCTTTCTGGGTTGTAGAACAGATTACAGACGTATTTTATACCCAGGGCTAGATTGTTGGTAGGACTTCTGTTGCTTGTCTGGTTCACAGCAGCCTGGGTCTGTCTGCTGCAGAGTGTCCAGAAAGATGCCAGGCCACGTGCAAAGCTTCCCTGGGAAATGCTTTGGCAGCCCCAAGGCTCTCATCTTCAAAGCCATTCACTTCAGGTAGGAGAGTGAGACACCCTGAAGCTCTGGAGGGGCTGTCCTTGCTTGGGGGGGTCTGATTTGGAGGAAGAATGGGTAACCAAAACAACTATGACTTTCAGAATTCAACTGCTTCTATTCTCTCACTGCACTAAAAAAGCTTGTAGCATCGTCAGAGACTTTCAGAGGATGTTACTCACAAATTTCAGTTTCAGACGTGAACTGCTTTCACGAGTGTTTATTTCATTTGCCTCTCCCTTCCTGTGAGCCCTGGATCAGTATGGTTTTGGAAAAACATACAAAGCTGCTATAACTATGAGAGTTATTGCATGTGGCACCACATCCATTAGTTTGATATTTCACCATGGCATCACTTGAGATGCCTTTGCAGTGCACACACATACCATAGAATAACATTTCTAAGTAAAGAAGCCTCCCTGCTGCGTGTGTGACCAAGCCTAGAATGCTAAGATACTCCTGTAAGAGCATTTATTTTTGTCCAAAAGTACCCCCTGTCACCTATATAAAATAACTCGGGGCAAAGTTGCCATATTATTGATACTTCTATAATTTTACTCATAACCCATTTTTTTATTGTAAATATTCTTTTCAATGAACTTGCTTCCTACTGTCTATGAAGACAAGATAACAGAGGGTTACCTGTTGGGACTTTGGGAAAGGCTCGAGGCTGCCCTGCAGCTGGGGTTCTTTGTGAAGCTGTTAAGTAGGCATGAGCTGATGCCAGTCCTGTTCTCTTCTCCTCTGGCAGGACCAGTGAGAAGGCTTTTCCTGCCCAGAGAAGCACAATTCGGAGGCTCAAGCCAACAAGACTTGGAGACTGAACGAGTGTAGGTCTCCAGGGCTTGAACTGAGATAATGTAATTCTTTCTTAATTGGTTATAATTAGATATGGACTAGGTCAGATAGTCCCACCATCCGCTTTGAACCTTGCACCACTAGAAAGGAAACCCTGCTCTGAGGTGCATCTTATCACTAGTTGCCCGTGAGTGGAACCCTTCCTCCCCAATACTATTGCAAGGTCTTCCTCTTATTTAGTTTTTGTGCCTTTAGCTCAGTGTGAGCCGTGTTCAAACGAAACTGGAAGCCCCGGCTGGTTTCCTGCAGGCTTTGTCGAAGTGCTGCTGTCACACTGCCAGCTGCCATCGGTCCCCAGGGCTGCAGCCTACTCCCAGTGCCTCATGGTATGAAGCTGGGGTTAGAAAAGCCAGTATGTATTAAAAAAAAAAAAAAAATTTTAAAATTACCTCTTTTAAATTAAAACTTTCCACGCAGTTGATCTTTCAGCAAATAATGATCTGAAATGACATGCCCGCTCTCCAAATCTAATTGTTAATTGGTCAATCGACCTCTAACTGACTGGCATATTGCTCTGATCATCTGAAAGCCTTTTGGCTCGGTCTCCCTGGCTCAGGTTAGTTGCTTGTACTTGTACAATCTGGTTGCAAAATGTCATCGCTCTGAATCATCGGGGCCAGCGCCAAGGCCTCCGGCATCCGTGGGAAAGGCTCCCGGAAAGCTCCTGAGCCTCGGGAGGTCCCCGGGCAGGCAGGGTCCATGCACTGGGGATGCTGCACCGTGAGGTCCAGCCCGCCGAGCCCTGAGACTGCAAACACGAATTTGTGATGGAAAACGTGGCCCCGTCGTTCGCCCTGATCTCGGGCAGCGTTGCCAGCCCTTTATCAGATTTCAATACAAAACAAGGGCAATTAATTTCTGCGCCCTTATCTTATCTCGCTGATCTTACAAGCCCTTTCGAAGTTTGTTTTCTCGCTTCCAGTTCCTGAACGCGGGCTGTAGCGCAGTTGGAGTTTCAGAAATCTATAATTCAAACTTCAAGACGGAATGCACTTCCCATGCGGGTCTTTTCATAATTGGTTTTCGGACTGGTCTGTTCTGCGATGTGTAATTGTTAGCAGTTGTAAAAAGATAACTCACGTTTCTAAAAGCCTAACGCTTGCTCTGTGCAGATAAAAACTGTGACAAATTATGTTCCAAAAAAATCATAAAAGTGGAGAGACATGTTAATAACCAAAGGTGAAGTTTCATTTGGAGGTCAGCAGGAGCTATTAAAGTGGTCAGTAATTCCAGGGTTTGCCAGTAGCGATTTGACCATATCACTTATCTACTCTGGTCCATGCTTAAGCATCTCCCTCAGTGAAAAAATAATCCACCGAGAGTAATACTGGAGGTCAGAGGTAACTATGGAGAAAAAGCAATATTGTCAAAATAAACCAGGCTTTCAAGTACAGACATTCAAATTCCCAGTCCATTAAAATGTTTCGACTTTGACAATTTTACCACAGTTTGGACACGTTATTTAAAATATTGCTTTTCATTATTCAGATGAAAAGGGGGAAGAAAAAAAAGATCAAACAGATCATGTTAAAAAGGGTATAAGGTAAGGAATGTCATTTCACGTTGTCATATGTACAGCTGGCAAAAAAGGCAATTTTTAGTTCCAGAATTTCAGAGGCACCAAAATGGGGCCAAATAATAAGTGTGGATATAATGCAAATTTCCTGAAGCAGGAGCTGGAATTGCAAAGTATCACTGCTTGTAAGCAGGCTGAGGGAATCCCTCCTGCCCGGCCAGCACGCTTGCTGGGTGGCACAGAAAGGAGAATAAGAGCCTAGATTTGCTGCTTTTACAACTGACATCCACCTGTTCTCCAGGTGATAAGTAAATTCGTGATCTTATTGATGTCTGCACAAGGGTTTCCGTGGGATTCAAAAGCAGCAGCAGAATCTGTGCCCATGTGAGAGAGTCGCTGCTGGGCTGGGGTTCAGGAAAGCTGTGTTTAGCTCCCGGCTGCATCTCAGGTACTCCCTGTTAGACCAGGGTTGTTGCTTGAAGGCATAGACCTGAGGCTCAGGGAAATATAACAGAAGGAATAATACTTTTTTTTTTTTTTTTTCTTTCCTCTGGCTGTCTTGGCTGCTCAGCCCGTGAACAGTGGGGTTCAGGTGAGCTTGTACTTCATAAATGCGGCACCCAGAGTAACAAAGTTTGTAGCTTCTGACTTCTACTATTCCTTTAGTCTCCTGGTGTTATCCACATTATCTAGAAATGGCCTCTTCTTTATGCATTTAATTGTAAGGGATTATCTTGAGCAAGGCTGTCCCATCAGCATTCTTGGATGTGAAATAGTCACTGTGCAAGTTATATTATCTGTGTGCTTGTTCAGTACAACAAATTTGTTTGCCTGTGTTCTGCATATCTTATGGGGTATACTCCAGTATATTTTGTTGAATTCCATGAAGTATGTTTTACTATATTTTTTTGTTCAAAAAAAACTTGCTGTGGTTAAGTGATGCTTCGATACGTCTTAAAGGGCAAGTGTTCACAAGTATTCATGTAACGCATATTTCTTTTTCTAAAAGCTTGGAATAGCTCTGATAAATATGGATTATAGCAGGAGAATTTACATGTTCAAAACATGTTTTCTCATTTATATGTAAGACTGCAATGGTTCCCCGCTGCAGGTGATTTTCTTACATATTCAATGTAATTTTTAAAAAAAACCCAACAAAACAAACAACAAAACAATACAAAAGTTATAGAGCTTAATATATAGCCCAACAAGGAAACATGTAGTGAAGCATCTAATGAAAATGTCCTGTTTACTTCTGTGCCATTTCATACACTCTCCCTTTCTAATACTGGAGGTGATTCAATAATACTATTGATTCACACCTCTTCTGTAACATTGCTTTTGCAATGAGATCCAGTAGGATTGAAACCACACATCTGCATACACCTGAAACTGGCAGCAATTTGGAATTGGACCTGTCTAGTGTTTAGATATGTCACCCAGGAGTTTTCATTGAGACATTTTAGGTACCTGGTATAACCAATACTGATATCATTTATAATATAGCCTGTGTCCAGTACAAAATCCCTGGGTCACCAAGTATAGAATTCATAAGCTTTTCTGGTTTGGGGCAGGAGGTATAAAAATGTTGTGTGGCAGTAGAAAGGAAAAACCATTAGTTTTTCCACAGCTCTTTATCTGAGGGATGAATTTGTCTTTGTAGAGAAGATGCAAGAGATCTGGGAGGAGAAAAATAAGACAAGGGCTGCAAACCTGGTGACACCAGCCCATGGGCCAGGCCTTTTGTAATAAGAAAGGTGAAAATCAGTCCCTGTATTGCAAAACGCAGGTGAAGGACCCCGAGCTTAGATCCAGCACCCAAGTGTTTGGGTGGTTGTTCTTCAGCTAATATTTAAGCTATCCAAGCTGTACACTGAATCCGGAACAGAGAACCCACAGTCTTGCCAGAACAGGCTTTCTCATCAGCTTCCAGCTATTTTCTCTTTTAGTGATTACTGGGAAAACTAAAGAGAGCAGCCCCTTGACATTGTTTTGGCTCTTATGCTGTAACCTAGCCAAAAATCAAAGTACAAGAGGTCCTTCAGTCTCTTCAGAAGGGTTTGAATCTCCTTGGGACCTCAGTGGGGGAGAGCTTGGGGAGGTGTTTCCTACTGAATGGATTCAACATCACCCGAGTTTAAAATCGAGGCAATGTGCTTCTAAAAAAAAAAAAAGGAATAACAAGTTCAGCTAGAGAAGGGTGTTTTAAATTTCCTCTATTTGTTTACTTAGTTCCTTTTTCCTTTTCCTATTTTCTTTTTTTTTCTTTTCTTTTTTTTTTCCCCCTGTCCCTTTGCAAGAGGGTTACTGAGATACAGTAACACCCACTGGTGGCAGTAATGGCAGTTTTATGGCTTCTCTTAGCTAACCATTATCAGGCAACTCAGCACACCAAGTGGAAGGCACAATATTGCTTTAACACCCCTCTGATTTCCTTCCTCCCAGGGGGCAAATGCTCTGCAGAGAAACCTCCACACTACTGACCACAATTGCTGTAATTTGTTAGTCTAATGGGGAAAAGTACACAGCCTTTCAAAACTGGAAGTATAAAATAATATTGTGTGATACTTTATATAAATGGTGCTTGCGCTTGGAAGTGCTTCTGGCTCAGTTGAGCTCTTCCCTTGGAGAGCCTTGATAACCTGGATTAACTCTCCCTGGTAAGAAAAGCACTTGTTAATAAATTATACATCTGCAGTTAGTTTTTGCCTTAAAAAAAGGAAAAAGTTAGGACACCACCACCTACAACTCTTCTGTCTGAGAAATCTGAAAGCTGAAGAATCATTTAACAATTAAGCTTGAGTTGCTCTAGAAATAAGCAAGAGTGTCTGCAATTCTTGGACTCAAACTGTCCGAATAAAAGGGAAGTTTGGATTTTACATCATTTATCCTCTAGAGAAACTGTACGATGGCAAATGCCACTATGGCTCTGCTCTGCTGCAGGGAACCACAGCCTGTGACTGCAGTGGAGCCAGGAGGGGCTGAGCATCATCCTGACATGCTGTAACACTGGGGCTTGGGGTTTGTGAGCGTCCAAACTCAATTTGTGTTTCTAAAGCAATTGTTTAAGTACCCAAGGCCAGAGACTGATGCTCTGCAGGGTTTCTCTGAACTGCTGGGGAGGAGCAAAGCACAGGCTTTCATGACTCTGTGCCCCGAGTCATGTAGAAAAAGACCCATAACACCTAGACCGTATGCTGGGGATGTGATCCATGTAATTAATTTTTCTTTTTTTGTCAGCTACTTTCACATAATTTTCCCTGTGGTTTGTGCTTCTAGCACCTCCCTGCCCAGGGCAGCGTCCAGGTATCCCGTCCAGGGAAGTCCCCGTGGCTGTCTCCAAAGCCACACTCAAACTTTGATCTCTCCCACCCTTCGGGTTAGTTAGGGAGTTAGTTTAATTCTAGAGATGGGTTCCCTGAAGAAATCTGTGATTTGCTGATTCAGTAGTTGGTGGACTTTTCTCTAGGCCTTTTTGATTTGTTATGAGGACGGGTGAAGGCAGCAGAACTGTGGGGATTGTGAATAGCATAGATAGCAAAGTTGGCTGCAAAATGTGTTCTCTTAAAGTTTCCTTTTCACATAATTCCTTAGCATCTCCTACATAATAGTTTGTTCTCATGGGGAAAAAAAAACCAAACTACAAACAAACAAAAAAACCCAACAAATCAAACAACAATCGTATTGAATTTTTTTTTTGGTGTGTGTGGGGGGAAGCTCTGCTCTGGGTGGTGGTGGGTGCCAGGGCACCCACAAGCAGGGTGCTGCTGGTTGGCAGCAAGGTAGCACTGCAGTTCAAAGGCACTAGTGTAGAGGGCTTTCACAACACACCAGGATGCTAAGGTGGGTGGGGGTGGCAAGACACTGGGAGCAAGAAGGCCCAGCTGAAATAAAAAAAAATAATAAAATAATTAATAATAAAAAAAAATCAATCCTTCCTTATAGCTGATCAATGTTAGTAACAACGCTGAGTGGCTGAACAGGATATATGTTTTATTATGAGAGGGGAAAATGAGAGAGAAATAAAAGCTGAGACGAAATACCTCTGCTGCTAATCAGACCATAAGATCTAAGCTCTAATAGCTGCAGAATGATCACAGGGCTATTGCGACTGCCTGCAGTTGTTTGAACAAGAGTCTCGAGTTGGCATGTTGTAAGTTATTGGAAGAAATCTCTCTGCCATTAAATGCTTTGATGGAAGTTGTGCTTAATAAGGTCTAAAATGAGGGGAGGAAGCAGAGGAACTAGTGAGCGATGCGGCAGAAGATGCCTGAAAGATAGATTATATGGTGTCATATGGTATTTGAGGCCTTAACTGGAAAATGTGTAACTGAGCCAAATGTGAGTTAGACTAGAGGCTTGCAAGCTCTTTGCAACTTGCTAAGCTTAGTTCAGGTTCAAGTGTTTCTAAGTTCAAATACAGCTTATCCGTTCTGTGCTTGAATAACAAGCTGAACTGGAAAGATATTTCCTCTAAGGCAGGAGGTTCTTCTGCTTTGGTTGGAGGCTTTTCACAGGCTGGGCAAGAAGAGAGGCAGAGAATCAATCTTTCTCTGGTTCCTGCTAGAAACTTACTCAGCTCTGGCTTTTTGTGGAGCGGTTGCAGGAGTGAAAAAAACCAACAACCCAAACCTAAACCCTCTTGCAAATTGAAGGCCATAAACCTGAGCAAAAACAGAGAGGTTAAATAGTAATAAAGAAGGAAAAAAAAAAATAAAAATCAGATGATCCGCTTCTTAGAAATCCTTGTTACTGGGACATCTTGTTTCCAGTTCTTCTCTCTCAAGAGTTCATTTCTCTTAAACAATATTTACCCAGAGTAACCTCCACATCACAAACGCACTTATCTCTGCTTTATATCAGCCTTAAGGATTAGGAGTATGGATCTGTTTTCCAGACTGACCGTCTGACTTACTGACCTAAGCTCGTTCGCTCACAAAGCAGCACGTGATGCCACTCTTGTCAAAACCACAATTAGTCAAAAACCTTTACAGGAAACATGAGCCCAATAAGGAGGGATAAAATAGGAAATCACGTGGTTCATACATAACCTGTGCATATCATGAAGGTTCACGAATCTCTTCTGCTGCTGCTTGCCAGCTGCTATTAGGTCAAGGAAGAGAGCAGTGAACAGACTGATGTTTTCCAGGCATTTCTCATCTTTAAAACAGTTTCAACCCTTAAAAAAAAATGAATCTTCGCCCCACACTTGAAAACAGCATAAATATTATTGTCCAAGATGCGACTGAATGCTCTTTGTTCATCAAATGTCTTGGAGTCTCAGGTGGGTTCATCAAGTGCCGTGGGAGCAACCTGTCCCCACCACAGCATCGCATCTCCATCAGCAGGGCTGGGACCTTGTTATCTCTGCTCTCCATCCAGGGCACATCCAAATCTCTGCTGCTTAAAATTTTGACTGGCCTAACAGGCTAATGATGGGAATTAGCTGCTAACTGTCTATGGAGCATAACAATTTTATAAGCCTCTCTCTTTTCCAGCACGTGTCCTGTACCCAAGGAGACCATGGGGGGGGGTTTGCTCCCACAACCTCAGTGCCCCAGCCCATCTGACACGGAGTCCTAGGGCAGCCCCCATTTATCAAGCTTGGAAATGGAGTCACGATCCAAAGCAGTTACTCCATTTATCACGTGTGGTGCTGGAATTGGTTGCGGTGTTGCCAGGGAATACTGGAACTGATTTTTTTTTTTTTAAATTGTTCTACAAACACGGTAAAATAACAGCTGTAGAGTGACTGTTGAGGCTAAGAGTTTTCACACAAAAAATAATAATTCAAAAAATTCAAGGTTCCTAAGGAAAGGAACAAGAGGGAAATACTGACAGTTAAATAACACAACTTGAGACCCTTCTCTCTTTTGTTCTTGGGTCTTTGCCTGTGTCCATGAAAGTGAAAAAGGGTCGGTGGGGGAGTGCTTAGTGCTGGGATGGCACCCACCACTGGAACATTTCAGATTTATCCTGGGTGGCTTCCTTAGCCACAGTGGACCTGCCTTTTCCAATCTGTACAGCAGTATAATTTGAAATCACAGCAGCTAAAAAAAAAAAAAATAAAACAGCTGAGGAAGGAGGGGAATGAATGTTGTGTCTCTTAAAGGTAGTGGCTAATACAGCAAAAGTTCTTGCTGAAGCTTTTATTGCAGCTGAATATTCATAATCCCAAGCCTTTCATTAGGCAGGGGCAGTTTGAGAGTCTTCATGCTACCTTGCCATATGCTTTCAAAATCAGAACTACTTGGTATCTCTGAGCTCTGTAGTTTTCTGCTGAATTCATTTTAGTATTATCTCCAAGTTCAAAAGAGGTGAGTGCTGGAAAGCACATATAGATTATTTATTCTTGTGTGTATTTGGACTTGGAATGTTCTCAGATAACAGAAGCAAAGGGTAGTACATAAACCATGAGGAACTAGTTTTCTCTGTTTTAAAATATTCCTGTCTAAAATTAGCTCATTTGGATGAGAGATTTTGGCTGAGAGGGTTTTGGCGAGTGGTGCCAGGGGAAGATGACTGCTGTTCCTCTGGCACTGCCGTTTGGGCAGAGACAATCTTCTGCAAAACTGAGGTGAAATAGCAGATCCATTTGCCTTGCCGTGTCTCTGCAATGCAGAAAATGAGAAAAGGCATAATGATGGGATATTTCCCTTTGAACAGTACTAAAATTTCGTTCTCTGACCTAGTCTACAGACCTGGCTGGGACAAGAAGGTACCTCAATACTCCAGCATGAACTCAAAATTTTTTTTTCCTGAATATTTTTCAGGTAGAATAGGACTTTGCAGTCATACC
This sequence comes from Scolopax mira, assembly GCA_004320125.1. Classification (NCBI taxonomy): domain Eukaryota; kingdom Metazoa; phylum Chordata; class Aves; order Charadriiformes; family Scolopacidae; genus Scolopax; species Scolopax mira. The sequence continues at coordinate 648,552 of BJBW01002577.1, forward strand.
AGCAGCTCTTCTAACCCGGTTGGCAGAACTGTTTCAAAGCTGGTTGGAATTTCTTTGAACCTCTCATCAGGTTGTGTGTAGTCTGAGAGGCTGGCTCTGTATTAAATGGAACAGTAAAACTGTTTAACATTAATGGGAACAGAATCAGGATGTTGTGTGTTTTTATTATTTAATCAGTGCTTGATTAATATATGTGAGTGGACTTAGGATCAAGTTCATAGTTAGATTTGCACAAGTTCATCCAAAATTTGCCAGCACTCCCAGCCCTGTGGCTGTCATTGACTAACCTTTGAATGAAATGCATGGGCAAAGGATCAAACCCACTATTGTGTTTTACTTCTCCTAATTGTAATATGTTGCATCTCCTCTCCCCCAAATAGATACTTTGAGGCTTTGCTGCTTCAAGTAAAAAATTAATGAAAGCAGCCTTAGCACTCACAAGTAACCACACAAAAATGACCTGGTGAGTGTGTGCGATGGAGGAAGGGTGATTTCCAGAAAGAAAGTGACTTCTGAGCTAGCTTCAGTTTGGTTTGTCTTTATAAGCGATAAAGTAATTTCATGTCAATTCTGACAAAAAAACATCTAACTGGGTAACAGATGTCTTTGCCTCTGCTGTGCTGGTGTTTGGAGCCTGTCTGTAGATGTTTGGGATTGTGACGACGCCCTCCTTAGATTTGGAGAATTAGCATGTTGCGTGTCATGAAGTTTATTGCCAGTGCTCCCAGTAAAGCCCCTCCACGCCAGACTGGCTGCCAGCTCTGATGACCAACCCTGCTGCCTGCCATTAGGTGTCCGTGCCACTGCTCAGCGCAGCAGGTCACCGGTGCCTGGGTGCTTCTCCCTGCCCTTCTTCCCCCCGTGATGAAATCCTTCATAGGACTGGCAGCCCCCGCAATAAAACCGTTTCAGATATCTATTAATATTTTAACATGCTTTTAAGAAAATTTGGCCTTTTGTAATTCTGGTCTCAGAACAGACACGTATAATGGTTAATGATACACATTATACTCAGAGCAGCCGTTCTGTAGGTATGTTTCCTTTGTTTGGATCACATTTTAACATCTATTATTTAAAAAAATCGCCCTTGTCAGTCTATTTGTTTAGATGTTGGGTTGAATTAATCGGATGACCAGAAGAAAATGACTCTTCTTTCTTTTGGAGAGGAAAAAAAAAAAAAGACTATGATTAAGACTGTGGCTGCTTTTTTTAGCTCTAAGCCCAGGTTTTCTTTTGCCCCCTGGTACCCAGCTCTCGCCAAACACAGTAAGGCCATGGATGGGTGTCTGCAGATATCAAGAATATGGTAGCTACAGATATCATGCCGGTGGCAAAAGTTGTCAGGCTTCTAGAGGGCTATTCAATTATTTTGGAAAATCTGCGTCTACCCCAATAGTGTCTCTTATTCATGGCCACACATCTGCCACACACTTTGTTCCTGTTTTGGAGATGCCCACCCCCAGCAGTGTGGAGAGATGCACGTCGTGACTAAGAAGTTATCTTCCATGGTTGAGAAGTTGTAGCCATACAAAGGAGAGAGTGCTGTATGTTAATAGGAATCTATAAATTAATCTGTATATAACACCTTGCTAACACTTAGATTTTATAGGTATCGTGAGCTGAAAGCTTTACCAGTCATTCATCCTTTATTGTGTTCATTATGGGAATAGGACATCTTGATACTAAATATCTGCGCGTATAATAAAACACTTCAGTGAATTAACTGGATGATTGGTACAGTATTTCTCCTTTCCACTAATCAGAAATTTAGGATATATTACTTCTGATGAATCCTTAGACATTCCCATACAGATAAATTAACTAACTGGCTGTTAATAATGTTCGAGGGATTTAAAACAATATATTTGCAGGCTTTTATGAGGTTGATGTTAATCTGTAAGCAGGGATTGGATTTAGGGAAGGGGCGAAGGTGTGGCTGCAGTTACTGCTTCGAGGGAATGGAGAGAGTACTTTTTCTGTCATATGTGTATTAAAATACTGGCCAAATATTTTCAATATTTGCTCAGAGGAGATGTAAAAAATGAGTGTTCTGGCCACTAGAAATCCCACAGATGTTGGTGACATGAACATGGTCAAGGCCCACTGGTTAACCACATCTTGTAGGTAGTACCACAGTGGTGCCAGCTATGTTTGCTGGGAATGACTAGAAGATCTTACCCAACCTGATGCAAGGAGCTCTCTGACATTGTCCCATGTAAAGGAGAAAAATGTGGTTTTTTTCAGGCAAGAGGCCACCATTAAAGAAAAGAAACCTTCAGAATTTTGTCAATGCTGTGGTATTAATAGCATAACGTTTACTCAGCAAAGTGTGTGGTTAAAGACCTGAACACAAATGCTCTTCTTACTTCCCTGTGACCTGGGTATGGCATGAATTGTGTTGAATGAGATCCCACCAAAGCAGGTTCTTGAAATAAAGCCAAAGTTTGAATATTTTCCTAGATTGTGACCAAATAATTCCAGATCAATCCAACTTGATAAACTCTTTTATTTTCTTAAGCCGACTCAACTGTCTTTTTGTCTTTTATCCAAATCTTTTGTGCTTTCATTTGAAGTATCAGGGAGGACTCTGTCCTAAAGGTGACATGTGCTTCCAAGGCAGGTGGAGTGATTAGAGCAAGGAGAAACCACTTGTCTCTCACTGTGGTGAGAGTGCTTTGTATTTAACTAAGATTAAATTGATTTAAATTTGTATTGATATTCTATGAATGAAACATCATAGCTAGGCTCTCTGAAGTCCTCAAATGAAGGTGAGGTAGAAACGTGCATGCATTTGGGTGTACACCTCTCACCTGCACGCACACCAGTCCACCTACTGCCATTAATAATGTGTGCTTTTGATAATATTAACTATTGTGTGTAGCAACAGTGAGAATATAAAGCATTTGCTCTTTCTGTAACTTGCACTTAATTTCACCTTTGCTGTGGGCCAGGCCAGGCACGTAAGTGCCCTGTGAGGGGAACCAGTCTTTCTCGCTTCTGCTTTTCAGTCCAGCTTTCTGGGTGGAAGCTGCAGTAGCACCAGAAACTTTTTAAATTTGAAAACAGTTTGGTTTATATTTAAGAGGAGACAGCGAAGAAATCCATCTTCATGGGACTGTTGCTTTGGTGTGTACCCTGTGGAGAATCAATAGCCAACAGCATCCATCCTCCTCTGACTGCCCCAAGCTGAAGCACAATTTTAGGACAGCCAGTGAGTGCTGACCAATTTGTATCCCAAAAGAAACTCGGTCATTCTTCAGATACTTGATTCAAGTCAGTTCACTGTTCCCACTGAATTTTGCTTTTCCTCTATCCAGTGTATAGGCCTGTCTCATTTACACACACACACACACGGTACCTGATTTTTCACATATAGTATATACTGAAGGTATAGTGAAGCTTAAAAACAATTATATAAAAAGATGACTTTTAAAAACTTTCCTACATTTTAAAGCATCTCACAGTATTGCAATCAGCCTTTTGATTTGTGGGAGGGAGCGAGATGTTGGGCTATTTGGGTTTAGCGATATTTCAGACCCGTTGAATTTAATTTCCATAAATTGTGTGTCTTAATGGGAGATAAGCAGAGTCATCTGCTGTAATCAACCTTTCTCTGTTTAAAAAGGAATACAAATATGGCTGGTATGTTGCTGCATACACTGTAAGTAGAAAAAACATCATAGTGGAGGGAAAAAATTATCAGGGAGAGGTGCTTTTGAGTCTGTCATGGCTGCTGTGGCTTTTATCCCATATCTGACTGACAGATGAGATAAACATCCCACATTTTAGTCAGATCCTATTGTTTTGTCAGAGTTACTTAAATGTATTTACAATCTCTGAAGCACTTTTTTTATAGTAATGGTAGTGAAGCCCTTCCAGAAGGAATAAAGATGATATAACGTTCTCGAGTACCTCTGTCTTACTAATGGAATGACTTATGTTACAGGGGATATTGTTCTGCTGAGCTCCACTAAAATACATATTTACTAGTCAATCTAGTAGTCGTCTTGGCAGTCAATGCCATGATATCACAGCGCTGTGTCTTTCAGGAGAACAACAAAGCAAGCAGAAATTCTTTCTCTGGGACCTTTTTTTGTCTCCATTGATACTTCTATATTTAAAAGAAGCTGCATCATTAAATGAGAATGAGCCATCTTTGCTGCACAGTACGGTGATCCTGTTCCTCTTTGGGACTTCATATGGCAATGAGGAATAGGGGAAGCCAGGTCAGAAGTGCTGCAACACTGGTGGTGCCCAGTTAGTTTAGCCAAGGATGGGGTACAGGGACAGGAGAGTGATGAAAGGACAAAAAGTTGAACTGTTTTGAATGGGGAGAGCCCTTTGTACGTGGGCATTCCATGCACAGTTTAATTTTTTATTTATTGGAAATGCAATCACAAGACAATGTCATTCCCTAAGGATGCGTGTCTGAGTCCCTGTACCTGGACTCCAGTTTCTATTGGGATTGCTGCTCTTCTGCTTTGAGGAACCTTATTCCCTTTTCCTGTTTCAAACACAGCCAAAAGCTTGGGAGAAAAGTTCTACCATTCAGGTGTGCAGGAAAGAAAAAGATAAGACAACTTTGGGTTTTCTGAGAGCACTTTTACCCCATGGGCTATGGGGTATTTGTGGCTACTGCTGTGGCTGCCTTAGCAGTGTTGTTAGCAATGTGAATGTCCCTGTTGAGGAACACACATGACAAACCATTAATAAGGATATGACTTGATAGGTAAGGGGTCCAGACAGAGAGCACCATGCAGGGAGCCCTCTGGCTTGGAAGGGAAATGGGGCTCTTGACAGGGGGACAGGGTTAAAGAAAATCTTAATTTTGGCTTCAGCAGCTCTGATAGGTCTCTGCTAATTACTTACCAGGGAAAAAAAAAAGGTGTCACAGTACATTTCTGGGGCATGGATGGTCCTGGAGCACTACACTGTACTTAACCAGCTCCATATGAGATGCATCAGGACTCCATGTACCACCATTGATGTCCCTTTCCATAGCAGCACATGGTGTTTGCTGGCAGCAGGAACAGATATGTCTCTCTGGGATGCATTTCAGGAATTTCTATAGAGTCCTACAATTGCAATCATATAATTTGGCCTTGATAAAGTCATAAAGAAGTAAATGCCTTTATTCAATGAAAAAAAATGTAAGTTTTCCAGAAACTGAAATGCTCTTATTTTGTACCTGTGTAACCTGTGATTTGTTTTGTCAGCTACCTTAAGGTGCTGCCAGCTGTGAAAAAAGCTATTGCAAGTCCCTGCCGTTCGGTGTGGGTGAAATGATCTTTGTAGATGAAGCATATGAATGTCAGTTTGTTACATTTATAAAGAGCTTTAGGGTACTTTGTCATGAAAGGTCCCATAGTAGTGAGAGATATTGTTACTATAAAAACATTTTATCCTATTTTAGTATGATGGTTTATTGAGTTTTAAAATACTTTTCATGGCAAGCATATATATTAACAGCGGCAGCAGAAACAGATGGGAATAAATGCATGTTTTCAAATGAACATTCTGGGCCAAATTCTGTTCCCAATTCTGTATGTTGTAAACTTGGAGGAAGCATGTTTAAATTAGAGACAAATCATCTGGATTTTATAGATTAGGTTACTGTACTTTGAATGAAATTATGCTTTGTTTCACATCTGAGTAGGAGTGAAGTACATTTTGGACCTCAGAGTTGATTTTGAAGCAAGTTTTGTCCTTCTCCAGTGCTACTCCAGTTACTCTGTAAAAAAACTCACCACAGTAAAAAAAAAAAATAAAATTTAGAAGGAATACCGTTGGGAATGTGCCTCAGAGGGAATTCCAGCATCTGCTGAAAGCTGCGTAGATGTGGTATCTACAGCCAGCACAGAAGGAAATACTAGTAATAGTTTGTGTATCATTGACCAGATCTAGTCCATCGTCCTCTGTGAAGAAAAGAACGAACAATCAGGAAATGTCTTGATACCCTTGTCCTAGAGGGGGGTGTTTGTAAAGGAGCTGATGTGAATTGTACTTTTATTGTTCATTGCAAACTGATTTAAAAGGACAAGCTGGTGCTCTTTCATGTCTAGCCAGAAGTCTATACATGGATTTCTGGATGTGCTGGAAAAACCCTCCATGTGAAGCTTTTTTTCATCCTTACAAAAAAAAAGAGAAATCAGTTTTATAAAGGCAAGAGAAGGACATCATCCTTTGCAAAGGCCAGTCTTTAATTTAATAATGTCATGTTTCAATACTTTATTAAAAACTTATGCAAATCTTAGTAAATTTTTTTCCTGTTATATATTTGCACCACTTTGTTACTAGTCTTAGCTAAAATAATGCATTAAAATAAGACTGTATTAATGATACAGTGCTGGGGAAATATACCTCACTCTCATGTTGAAGAATTCTATTGTACATCGAAAAATGAATTGACCTCTTGACAGAAAAATAAATTAAAATGAAAGCCCCAAACCGGCATGTTATTAATGAATAATTTAAGATTTCTCCTAACCCCTTCTGATGGCTCTTCATCTCTTCACACCCGTTCACTAGAAATCAGTGTAGAATTAATAGAAGTTATTCTCAGTCAGGCCTATAGGTGATATTGAGCATGTGGCAACCTGTATTAAAAAAAACTCGATATACTATAAAAACCCCATTCCTACAAAAAAGGTGACATAGTCCTTTAAAAATAGCTCTTCCAATCCATTGTGCAAAGACACTGACAAAGATTGACAGCATTTAGAAAGGTGTAATGTTCCCAAGCCAACTGCTAGCACAGCTCAACGAGATAAAGATCAGTAATTCGATCCAGAGGAGAAGGCTAAATGTTAGAGGTTAAGCTGCTATGTTCCTACTACTAATCAAGCTTCAACACCTTATTTTAGCATCATCAGACCTCAATAAGGAAATTGTGAATTATTAAAGCTCCAGCATCCTGGTACACATTGATGCTCTTCTGAGAAGCTGTGGCTTAAAACATGCTGGCTGCCTTCTTAATTGACAGGTGCTGGATCTTTCTGACTTAGGTCCCCATGTGCTATTTTCTCTTTCTTTTCCTTGGATACTGGTAATTTAAGGTTAAGATACTTTTAAGGTGCAGTATGCTGCTCTAATGAGGACTTAATGGAGTGGAACAGTGATCGTTTGTACAAACTATCCTGGACAGACACCTACTGCATATCAAAATCTAGACACTACAGATCCTGACATTGCATCTACTTTTGTCCCGGCCTCCATCAGCAGATTTTTTTTAACCTGATTTCCTAGAGGAATGAGGCTCAGGTGGCTGCACTCTCCACCAGCCCTCTTCCTCCCCTGTGTCTTTTCTAACCTGCTGCCAAACCTGGCCAATGGGAAAGTCCTACAAGGGAAAACCAGGGTGAGGAAGGAGATCCTCAGCAGTTACCAGTTGGCGGGGATGTGCGGGCTGAGCTGAGCACTGGGATGGGAGTGAGGGCAGAGGGGGAACTTCCTTCTCTGAAGAACTATTTCCTTCCTCTAAAAGAAGGGTTCAGCTATGAAACTCGATTTTGAATCCTATGGAAGCTGTTACTGCTCATGCAGGAGTGTGAAAGGAGCTTAAGTTAGTCAGACTTTATAAATCCTTAAAAAAAATTCAGTACGGCAAAAGCGCTTTGATTTATTTCAGTGGATGTTTCCCCTATGTATACTACTACTCTGTAACAACTAGGGAGGACTCGGGGACAAATTCTGCTTTCATTTTGTACAAAATGTCCCATTCAAAGAACACTAGCCAAGTTTTCAGGTTAGTTTTACATGGGAAAGGGGATACACAGAAATGAGGACACTGTCATTCAGTCAGTCCCTCTCAACCAGTGAGACACACCGTTTGCGGGGATAATTGCCAAACTGCCTGCCTGCTTTTTACACCGTGCTCAGGTCGTCTGATAAGTCAATTTGTATATATTTTCAGTGTAATTTTTTAGCCAAGATTAGCAGGAGTGTCTCTATATTTAACGCATCAACATAAATTCCATCAATGCTCTAATTTATACCGACGATAAGTAAAAGAGCTAATCCAGAATTACACTGAGCAGTGCCCACTAATATGCCTAAAATATCCAGCGTGATCATTACTAGTCACAACCCTCCAAAGCTATTTCCTGGCATCTGCGCTCCCCAGGGGCAGATACCCGCAGCATTAGTCAAGCCAGGCACTCCTGCTGCTACTGCATCTCCAAAAAATACTGCTCTTAAAGAGAGGCAATGATGGTATTTGTTTTATTTGCAGTCACGCTGCCACATTAAACAGCCCTGGTTTTTTTTGCCACCAATAAATGGGAATTTTGCCCCAGATATGGTTGGCCCAGGTTGGAAGCAGCACCTTTGACATTTCAAATGCTAAATGTATTTATTTTATAATGTTCTTTCCCAGATATCCAAGTTTGAAGTGACTTCTCTTTGGGCCACTCTGCACTGTTAGGATTTTAGCTCACAGAAATATAGTGTCATTCCCCAGCTCTTATAACTGATTGCTTTAATGTTAATTGCATTGGTGGGACATTCCATGTATGAGATGCAAAGAGCAACCTAGCAGGGCTGATGTTAAAGGAAATTCTGGGAATCTGTGCAATTATTGCACAGATCAGTGCGATAGCAATGCAGCCTCTTTGTCCTTGCAGGAATTTTTATAAAAAAGAAGAAAAAAAAAATCACTCAAAATGTTTCCATTTCACAAATGAGTCCTCCTGGCATTTTCTATCCGTTCCTGTAAAATTACTGACAACTATACACATTTCTATAATATTACTTCAATCTGCATCACTAGGAAAACCTAAGAGCTTATTAAAGAGATTTATTCTTTCAGTCTTCAAGGTGTAAAGCTGTTCCTTACAAATGTGCTCCATCAGCTTGATACATGCCTGTTTGTGGGAAGGGGGCTCTGGCTTAAAAGCGGTTTTAAGCGGACTGTATTCGCTGTGTTCCCAGGGTGGCAAACAGAAGGCGCCAGGGCAAATCCCATCAGCAGCATGTTTGCCATTTAATTTTTTAACAGATGCAGAGGGTGTAGAGACACCTTGTAACTTCACAGCAAGCCGGCTACTTGGGCTCCTTAACCAGTGCTGTGCCATCCATCTACTCTTGGCACTTTCGACCTGGAGATGCATCAACCCAGAAGCTGCTTCTCGTGCTGGCTAAAGAGGAGTGCTTTGGCTTTCATAATTAAGGGCAACAGTCACTTCATTCCTGATTGCTTAGATTTGTCATATTTGTTCTATTTAACTTAAAGATAAAAAAGAGAAAGGAATGTCATTAAGCAGAGCCTGTGTTTCCAAGCGAGGACAGTCATTTCTCTCCCAGTAAGTGGAAGTCCCGTTATATTGACAATGCCACTGAGAAATTAGTGGAACTCAGTAGAAGGAACGTTAGGAATATTGGTTCTGAAATGGCAGCCTGTTATGCACAGAAGAAATACTGATTTTGTAGAGCGATTCTCCTCCTTCTCCTGCCACCACAGGGAAAGCAATGTGGGGAAAAAAAAAAAAAAAAAAACCACATAGCTGCCAAGGATATCTCGGCTTTTCTGAATTTTGTACATCTTTGACTTTTTATTTGAAATCTAGAATGCGTTCTGTGCTGGGAAACTGTGGGAGAGCTGAAGTCAGTAATTTAGCAGGCTGTAAAATGCATTGTAGGGAGAGATGCTGGCTGTGAAAAGGCTCCAGCATCCAGTCCCTAAGCAGAAGCAGCGCCTGCAAACCCTTCAGGAGTGGCACGGTGGTGGCCTGAAAGATGCTCTACCGTCTATCTAGGACCTGTGATTCTCCTTAGCCCGATGGAAATTTGCAGCAGCAGCAGTATGCCCAGGGCAGCCAGTTTAGGCTGCGTGTGCTGCACAGTGTCTGGGGTTTCTGACAGGGATGATCTGAAAATGTCCTCCCATTACTAACTGGTTTAACCTTTTTTTATTTAAACTCCTGGGGTTTGTAAAGCAGAATAGACCGTCTTGTCTATTGCCATGTAGAAATTTTATCCCTGCAAACACTTTATCTTTTATTCTGTGTTACCTACCGCAGGCAGGAGGGATACTATTGCTCCTGCCATCACTGCCCATGTCCTGCTCCTATTTTTCTCTCCTGAAGCAGCTCTTTTGGAGCTGCTCCAGACGACAGCCCTCGGCTTAGGGGAGTCTCAGCGGGGAGGGTGGGTTTCTGTACGTAGCATGTAAATCTGTTTGTCCGCCCCGTGTCTGGACTCAGTTTTCCTCCGAAGTGCCTACAAGTAGAGCCACGTGTGTTTGTGTGCATGTGTGCCTATAGACGTAGGTGCTTTTTAAGTCCTGTTCCTGCCTGCAGGTTTGCCAGCCAGGTGGGTGCTGTAGCTCAGAGGGGGTGGGCTGTAGCAGATATTCCTAGCTCGAGTGGAAATCACCATCAAATTCGGCTGGCAGGGGAAATGCAGTCATTTTCCCAGTCTCATGCCTTTCCAGTTTCCTGGTCCTGCTTGGACATGAGGGCATTGCAGGAGCAAGTTGTAAATTATCAAAAGATGAAGCTCTCTGGGACTTCTCATGAGCTTACTTAGCCCAGTGCTGGTGTCGGAAGGGGCAAGTTCTGGGGGAGCCTGCTCCTGGGGTAAGTTCCCCACCTTAACGACAACGATAATAATTTTTAAAAAGAAACCGCTTCTCTCTCCACTAAAAAGCAAACTCTGCTCCGGTTGCATCTCCTCTCTGGGCGTGTGGAGCTGTAACGTGAGGAAGCTCAGCCTGGGCAATAGACTGACTTGAGCTCTTTCCAAATAACGCAGGGAAAGCTGGTAGCAGCAACATGACACTGTCAACAAATTGACAATCCACATTCCCTCATGTGGTGTCCAACAGACACCGCCGTCCAAGAGGGTCCCGCTAGGCCGCGGCAGCGAGGAGGGGTTTCTCCCCCCCGGAGGAGGCAGCGACGGCAGGGCAGCCAGCAGCTTTGGCAAAGGGCATGGACACCCAGAAGCTGTTTGTTCAGCTCCCAGGGCCTCGGCGAACTATTAACAGGACCCATAAAACAGTGGGTGACTCTGACTGTACCAGCAGCCCCCCCCAGCAAACATGGTTTCCCCTGTTGAAGAAGGAGCGGCCTGGTGTTGCCGGGTGGGACGGGTCCTTCCTCTGCTCTTCCCAAGGCTTTGTCATGGACAGGAGTCCTTCTGCTCAGGGCAGGCCTTGGAAAACTGCAGAGCCGTGGTGGGGAGATAAATCCATCTCTCCTGGTGATGCTGCCTATTGTTAGAGCCTTTCTCCACCTTTCTGAAAGCCATTGCTCTCTGCAGGCTTCACGGGAGCAGCCCACACATTTTTGAAGCCTTGGCCACATACCTCCTGAGAGCAAGCAAAGTTTTCACATCCTGATGCAGTTAAAAATGGGGACTAGTTTGAAAGTATCACCCCTAAAATGAGAAAATACCTTTGCTGCCGATACCCAGTGTGACCCCCGGGCTCTTCTGCCAACATGCAGGGCAGATTCTCTAGGAGAATTAAGGTGCTTTCAGCCTCTATCATGGACCTACGAGTCACCTGATGGAGGTAAGCTTGGCTTCTGAAAAGGATAGTCTAATTTTCTAATTTTTCCAAAGTACAGAGCCGTACTGTACTGGTACCCTTCTGAGAGAGCGGCTGCTCCTGGTTTCTGAAAGCCAGGCCAAATTTAGAAATCTAACTCAACACTTCAATTGTTAAAAAGCTTGGCCTTTCTTTCTCTGCTCGGAAACAAATTCATACCGTTACAGCTGCATTCATCATGCCCCTTTCCCATTTGTTTTCTACCAATGTTCAACCAGAGGAGTTTCACGGAGGAAGTGAAACACAAGAGCAGTCACCAGTGGTGATGATCTGTCCCCAAAGCCTGATTCAGTGAATTGAACTCATCCATTCAGAGAACAGAAACATTTAATAAGACACGTGGGCCCATCTTTTAAGGTATTTAGGTACTTAACTATTAATGTTTCCAGTGGTTGCTAGGTGTTCGGGCACTTTCAAAAGCAGGACCTGCCTGGTCCATGAAAAACTGCTCGCTCTTGAACATTCAAGCAAACTTTTGTGGAAAAGCTTACCTCTGCACTTAGGTTGTGATGAGTTAGGATTAATTCCAACTAATTTTAGCCATGCAAAAATCAGGTGTCCTATCTAAGCTACTCACCTGAGCTATCTCTAGAGCAAAGGAGATACAGCATCTCTAGAGGATGGCTAAACTCACCTAATTTCAACATCTACCTTTGGGATTGGGTGAGTTGTCTTCTGACTGACTTAACTACAGAGAAAACCGAGAAAACTAGTTTAGCTAAACACCTAACTTTTAGGTGGCTAAAGTACAGTGAAATAAATCCCTCTCACTGAGAGTACTTTTAAGTAATGAATAATTTCAGGGTATTTTAATTTGCTTGCAGACACTTCAAGAACAGAAAATGAGGTAAAATTAGTCATGTGGTTAATTCATTATGTATAATTCCCCTAGCTAGAATCAGAGAAGAAGCCTGCCCAATAAGTCTAACCTCATGACTCCCATTGACATTTTTACAATTTGAAGAAAGCAGAAAACTCCCCCAAATTGGCTTTTCACCTAGTCCTGTGAACCAATTTCAAGTCCAAGATTAAAAGTGCTGAGCTCGTATGAAGATTTTAACCAGAACTTTTGCTGTTTATAGCAATGTAGGCAACCTTACTGTTAATGAACATTGTGAACCATTCAGAAAAGTACGTCAGGTCCCATCACAAAGCACACACACTTTTGAAAACCCATCCTTCCAGAAAGATAGGCTTGTTATAAAGCTCGTGCTTATTTCTAAATGGTGTTGAAATTGTTTTGTAAGAGGTAATCTTATCAAGAGAAAGTGATAGACAGGGCAGCAATCTTTTATTGCCAAGTTGACTTCAGTTTTTAAGACCTGTGCAACCAGTCTGCTTGTTTTGGGAGGTGAAAGTCGCTCGACAAAATTTTGCATGTTACACAGTAATGGTCTACGAAAAGTGCGTGCTGGGCTTGGTACCAGGTGGTGACAGTAGAACCTGTTAGTCACTTGGAGGTATTGGCTTCCCCCACCCTCTGCCTCCCTTCTCTGCATAGAGGGCTTGGAGACCTGGCTGCAGATGCTGTGGTTGCCCTTTATCTTTGCTGTGGACTGAATCGCAGTCCCCGATCCAGACATAACCTGAACAGGTGTTTAGAGGAGCTCTTGGTCTTCCCTAATTCTGGATGGATCCCACAGAGGTCAGTTGGGAGCCTCCTGCCCATGCTATTATATCTTGCAGTGCTGGTGACCCCTCTGCATGTGGCCAGCAGTCCTCTTCCAGGGTACTTAAAAATATACCGCAAAGAACCTGTGTGTCTTCATTGATGAAGCACCCCCTTGGTCCCTGACCTAAGGTCAATGACTTTAAAGGACATTAACTAGCATTGACTGAGAGATTTGCTAAAGGTCAAGGCTTGAATAATTCAAGCCCCATAAAGATTTCACTAAAGTCGAGGCCCTCTGGGCAAGTACCTAGTTTGCCTGGGCAGGGTGTCCATACATCCCTGACAAATGGGGATGGTGCTGCTTGTACAAGCGGTCTGGGGAGGTTTCTGTGAGACCTGTGTGTCTCGGCTCTATAATCTTGCAGGGGGAGTTATAGGATTTGTGTGGTTTGCAGAAACCTGTGTGGCTTTTTTCCGTCTGACTTCTTCAGCCATTATGATCTCTGTGGTTTGCACGGGTGTCCCACCTCTGCTGAGCATCCTTTGGTAGGAGCTGGCAGCGCAACAGCTAAACTGCCCCTTTCTTCAGGTTGTTAGTCACAAAATGAGTACCAGGATGCAGGATGTGTTATGGTCCCTGGCTGCAGCGACAACGCAACCCCACAGTGCAAAAGGACGGTTTCACAGCCAGTGTTTATTTGTATTCAGAGCATAGAATCATAGAACAGTTCATGTTGGAAGGGATCTTGAAGATCATCCAGTTTCAACTCCCCTGCCCTGGGCAGGGATGCTTCCCACTAGACCAGGTTTTATTGGGAGTGGTATTCTGCCTGGTGGCACCTTGTTCCTTTCAAAGGAGCACAGCAATGACTAGAGGGTATATTTTGAGCTCTATCCTAAAATCCCAGCTGAAAATAGCATTGAGATGGAGCATATGTGTCTTGGAAGAGCCTGTCATTTCATCCCCTTCAGAAAAGACTGTTGACTTCAGTGAGTTACAAACTGGAGCTTAAACCTCCAACAGATATGAACACTACCAAAATTGCCCTACATTATTGTGTAACTCCTAACTGGGGCTCCCACACTGGGTCACGTCTCTCACAGTGGTGCTGAGTCCAGGGGTCACCCTGTGGTTCCGGTGGCCTTCTGTGCGGGCAGCAAGCGGGCAGGGAAATTATAGAGGTCCTGGAGCAGGGCAGGCAAAGGGGATGCTCCCTCTTCACACCAGCAGATCTTCACAGCAGCCCATGCTTGCTCCAAAGGTTCCTCAAATAGAGGAAAAAAAACCGGTTAGGGGAGGAGTGTAGGTTTTATGGGTGCTTGTAGGGGGGTGCAAGCAGAGCTGAGTCTTCTCTTCCATTATGCTCCTGCCCTTAGGTGTAGCATCTTTGCACCCTCTTGCCCACCCACTGGAGAACTGGGTTTGACAGGCACAGCCTGGAGACCAGGCAAGTTGTCCCTCCCTGTTTGGGAAAGCAGGTTGCAAGAGACCTGCTGGGTTAGGCAGGACACAGGAGCAGAGCAGCCTTGTTTGAAGGCAGACAGGGTCTCACCACATGCTCATTCTTGCACTCTTAAATGCAAAAGTGAAATGTGTTGAGACCCTCTGCTTTTCCTTGGCCAAGATGGCTGGCGAGAAGCTTTTCAGTGTCCACATCAGGCTGTGCTAACTTCCCTGTACGATCCTAGCCCAGCCTTACTGACCCATGGATATAGATCTTACAGGCTTAGATGAGACTACCTGTATGAGTAAGAGGTACTCGAATGAATAATTGTTTGCAGTATTTGTGTCTCTGTTATTTTAACTTTGAGTAATTCAGGAATGACTGTAGATTTATCCATACCGTGACAGTTGTTTCAATGTTTTCATTCAAAGTTCTTATGAAAAACAGGTGATGGTGTCTAAAAAGGGCATTTTATAAATGAACCAGACAGTCATTTGAAATTGTGTTTCCTTTGTTTGCTGTTGATAACAAAAGCATATCTCTTTATTTGAAATTTCTCTCTCTCTCTTTTTTTTTTTTTTTTTTTTTTTTTTTTCCCTCTGCTGGAGCATAGAATGAATTCACAGCGCTTTGTGCTGGGGCTAGCTCCAGCACCAGCTGGTAATAAAACTACAAATGGGGATCTATATGCTTTAAAAATCAAGAGAATTGCCTAGACAATCATTGAAATGGCATTTGGTTCAATTCCATGTAAAAAAAATATATTTTGAAAGTTTGACCTGGTGTTACAGGGACTTTTTTGAATTCTTCAAAGAGTAATCCCAGTTTACCTTTTTTTTTTTTTTTTTTTCCCCTTCAGGTTCAACCCCTTTTATCACACTAAAGTGCCAATCAATATTGTGAGATAGATGTTACATCTTAGGTTTTTATAACATTACTTGTCCCAGAAGGGATACTGTATCTTTAAGGAAATGGACCCGATATCCTGTTTCTGAAGGATTAAAACACTTTAAAGAGACAGAAGAGGCTGTAAACCCCTATCATATTCTTATTCTCTCTTCATTATCTTGTCCAGTATCTATCCCTGCTGAGTAAATCTGGTTGTGTGTTTCTCCAAAGTGGTCATAAGAAGAAATTTATTTACTTCTCTTTGCACTGGAGGGGCATTACTGGGTTTCAAGGCTCTCCGAAGTAATAAAGATTTTGCAGTGTGTGCAGAAGGAGCAGAAATTCAGAACTTCTTTTCCCCCTCTGAGGTCGTTTGGCCAGCCTAAAGGGGAGACACTTCTCATTTTCTGACAGGCTTTATTTCCGTAAGATTTTCCAATTAGCAGGAAAAGGTCACACTAATGTTAGTGCTGTGTGGAGGAAGGGGGATCTGACTATGCAAATAGAGATCTCCTTGAAAGGACAATATAAAAATATTGTATTTTCCTTCATTTCTTAATTAAAAATAGGAGGGGAGGGGTGTGGAAGCGTGTGTGCTTGTGCGTGCGTGTGTTTGCTGGAGGGGGAAGGGAGCACTCCCCCTGGCCTGGGATCAGCAATTTTGCTGTGTGTGCGGCCCCCGCTTTCCTCTGAAACAGCAAATCGCATTCAGTCTCCTGTCTATATGTTTGTCCACCTGGGTGGAAAACAGACAGCCCAACAGATTTCCATCCTGCGAGGGCTCTGTGAGAGGGAACGACCCGGGGTGAGGGAGACGACACACATAATGTGGTTTACTTTTTGCTCCCAGTTCATTCTGGAGAGGAATTTGGGGTGGGTTATTTTTTTTTTCTTTTTTTCTTTTTGGGATGGTTGGTTTGGGGCTTTTTTAAATCAAACTGAGCTGAAAACAAACAACGCTGACTGCAAGCATTCCCCTCCTCCCATCCCCTTTGAGCCCTGCTAGAAGCATCTCTCGGTAGCTTTTGTTTTCTGTGCCGGGTGCGTGTGTGTCCCCACGCACGTGCACACCGAAAGCACAAGAACTTTTTCCAACGAGGTGAAGAACCAGGAGGTGTCAGGACTTGCTCACGCTCGGCTTTCAAAGAAGCCTCACATTCTTCCTCCTCGCAGGCAAGCATCCGTCTCTATTTTTATAGCCCGGGAACAGCCGTGGCACTAACTTGTGCCCCTTTCTCCGCCGAGGGGCCCGCAGCGTTTAAATTTGGCTGTGGGCATCGGGGAGAGGCAGGTGCACAAGTCTGGAATCTCTCTGCAGGCATTAAACTGGTCCAGCTCCTCCCCAGTATATTTCCTCCTTAAACGCGTAACTGGCTTTGCAGCCAGGGAGCTGGAAACCATCTCGGGAGTCAATTTGGTCTTGAAGGCATTGTATCAGGGCAAATGGAGGGAGTTCAGCTGCCTGCTGACACTCCCGGGCAGACAATTGGTGCCATGAGTGGTTCACGGGAAATAGAGAATCTTTTCATTACAGACTGTAACTTGCTGAACTATACAAGCACACATATACACGTATATATATATATATATATATTTATATCCACCAGAGAATTATTTCACAGGAAATTAAAAATTTGCCGCTCTCCCACACCATTTCATATCTTGCCAATTCCCATAACCCCCTTTTCAGATCACCAGTCCCTGCTGGAGCCCAGAAACTGTCTATCATAACCAGAAGTTTATACACTGGGAAACATTTCTGCACCAAATCCTTCGCCGGAGTAAACTGGCGGGGTGCCACCAAAGTCAGAGCCCTCGTGGTGATTTACACCAGCTGCGGATCTAGCCCAGAGAAATGTGAAAAGCTCACTGAGCTTTGTGCTCCAAAGAGTTACATGGGCCGTCCCATGTTCCTGATAGTAAAAGCTAAAACGTCCTGATCTCCCAAGGAGCCGATCAGGACAATATTTTTTTCATCCACGTTAAGCAGCAAGCTTAGGCTGCAGCGTGGAAATCTTCCCTTCCTTCTCGTTGAAAAGAGATGTTTTATCTTCTCTGAATTTCCACTCTGACATTTATACCGAATGACAATTAACTTTCCTTTCCCATTAATCAAAAGTAATTCTTCTTCTGACAGCGTTTGGCACCGGCATGTTTCTGGACGTGTGTGTGACTGCAGTATTTTTTGCTGGATGGACTCTCTCTTTTCTTTTTTTTTTTTTCTTTTCCCTTTTTTCTGCAGGGAGAGCGAGCTCTCCCCCGTGATGCCCCCACGAGTGGAAACACATGGAGGAGAGGGCGGTTTGTGGGACTAGGTGGGACAGGGACTCGCAGGGAAGTGTGGGGAGGAATGGTGGCTCCCTGGAGCAGGGAGATCCAGCGCTGTTGGCTTCCAGTGAGCACTCGTGGCTGATGGCAGCAAAGCAGGAGACAAAGCAGGTTTCCCTGTGCTGCCCTCCCCTTCCCCAGCCCAGCCAGAGCTCAGGGACCCCCGGCTGCAAGTGTTTTACCACCAGCACTTTCCCTTGCCTTTGGGTACCTCCTGCATCTTCCCTCTTCCAACCCTCCTCCTCAGGGACCAAACTTCAGCCCCTGTCACACAAATCTGGGCGATAAATACCTTTTCAGTCGGGGTTGGTGGGGTGTGACACTGCTTCAGAGTGACTGCAGGAACACAAGGTGATGTCTCCTTGGTGCCGAGGTGGATGGCAGAGCTCCCGGCTGCTCCAGTAGCACAGGGTCAGGCTGCACAGGGGGGTTCTGGAGAACTATTTATTTCAGCTGAGAAATAACCAGGCTTATGCTTGGGAGGGGGGGGGAAATTGCGTTTTTTGCTTTTTTTTGTTTTAAACACAAAGAAGTAATCATGCTTGAGTTTTTAAGTAGCTCTGAAAGAGAGAAACCTCTTTTAATAATAACGGGCTTTAGCCTATACCTGAGTGTATGATGCATCACTGAAACCAAGAAAAAACACATATAAACTTGTTTTAACCTTAGAAATATAAATTACCTTTCAGAATAACCCTGAAAATAGCCATGTCTGCTTTAACACCATTTCAGAGAGGCATAAACACAGGGATGCTCCATGAGTCACTAATTGAGTCAAGTGCAGAACCTCAAACCCTCATTACCAGAGTTACCAGTAGGTCTGTTTGTGTCTTGAGGTGAACTGAAAACCTGCAAAAATACACAAAAAGCCTTGTGATGGGTGAAGCTGAGATACCTGTTTCGATTTCAGTATTCTGTTCGTATGCTGAAATTCATCCAGCGGCTGATGGTGGAGGTGCAAAGGCAACATGCTCCAAGGGGAAGCCACCATCCAAAAACTTTAATCAATCCCATTGATTAAACGCATCAGAACCTTAAAATCCGAAGATGCCTGATGCTCAGGGAATAGGTTCTGGCACCTAATTTTGATCTATGTTTGCAAACTCGTACTATTTACCTTTCATGTGCATTAGCTGCATGCAAACAAGACTTTGTTTGCAGTGATGTTCGGGAAAATAAACGTTGGATACTTAGCTGGAATTTGTTGCGTGGTTGTGGGGAATTGTGATAAGTGGCTGTGCTTTGGAGATTGATACATTTAATAAACACTCAGTGGATATAAAATAAATTAATCCCTACTGTTTATAGGATAAGACATGGCGTTTTACAACATTAATGCTGTTGTACAAAATAGTCAAGAGCATGTCAGCATTTTGTTTTTATCTAGACCATACGAAGCACATGCTTAGCACCAGATGTAGCTGTAGAGTGACCCCAAGCCATAATATTTGCATGCTGTTCAGTCCCTGGGTGGTTGGATCTGGCGGTTGCTCCCTGGTGCAACTGGTACCTTCCTGAGATTGCAGGCGTGAGTTTGCATTTTTACTTTTCTATCCAAAACCTTGGAGCATCCACCCGCTCAGCAGCCACAGGCGATGGCCTCCTGCTCTAGGCACAGGCCAGGTCCCCTGCAGAGCCTGGCCAGAGCCCCACGCTGAACTAGCATCTGACAGAGGACTTAATGGGACTCTGTTTCTTAGCTGAGCTGGTGGTTAATAAAAATGAAGCCAGACCAGATGTAGAAACCTGCTAGAGAAACTGGATCGTTTCAAAAATTTAAGAGCTTGCAGGACCGTGAGAACCCCTCCACTGCAGGACTACCCCCATCCTTTTTTGTTGTATGTAGTAGAGCTTTGAAACAGCATTCAACATCTCCAGCTCATTAAAGGCAGGCAATGATGCACTCTTTGATTTTTAATACAGTGAATATATTAATGGACTCTGTTCAGAATTGAAAAAGCATATCAAAACCAATGGGGGGCACAAGTGTAATGACTTTTAAAAAAAAATCAAGCAGATAATTCTTGCTGGATAACTCTACGTTGCTGATACCACCTTGAGTACATAATATTGACAGACGACAAATAATTGACTTATCTCAACTAACGTGGGAAAAAAAAATAACTCAGCTATTATGTTTTCTGTATAGGGACATTGGTGTTAGCCTCAAGCGTATTTTCATTATGCCTCTAAGAAAATGTATTTCTTGCTGTTATAATACATGCAAACAAGCAGAGAGAGATTTGCATTGAGTTGGCATTAGTTTTGTTAGGGCTGCCAAAACTGGGGCTCTCTGCAAGTGATATGTTTCACATTGCAGCATTCCTGTAAGAAACTTGCAGAACTAAATAAATAACGGCACCGTAGATGAAACTGGAGAAAACTGAGCAGTGCTCAAGCCAGGTGCCCAGAATTTCTATCCAGGCTGCCAGATTTTCAAAGAATTAAACTTTTCAGATCAAATTCTGTAGTCGTTATGAAATTTTGATGCTAATAAAGCTTTGAATGGAATAAAGTTTTGTCTTAACGGAGAGCCAGGGACTTTACATATAACGTCTCAGCCAGCACCTGTCAAAACCAGCAGAGAGATTACTGCTGATTTTTGTGATCATCACCGATGGGGCCAGTCTCAAGACTTTCTTGTTCCCTGCTCCCTGTTTGGCTGATCTGATTTCTTGTTGGCTCTCCTGGTGCTCAGGGGCCTTTTCAGCACATAGCAGCTGAGCACACTCACGGTTTTGAGGAAGTGACTGTTGGTCTTGTGAATCTTGTCATTTATCCTCTAACTACAGAAGCATAATTGTAATTGTAGAATGATAAATATAAGAGCAGAGTTTGATCATCGGTCTAATTTGACACTAAAGCACCTGATTGCAGATAAAAACCTATCTATATCTCATAGTGAAATGTTAAGGCTTGCTTAATTTCAGACACCTGTCTAAATTTCTCTGACTAATGAATAAGGATAGATTCAGGTATGTCCTTACCTAAGCGTACTAACACAGGCTGAATTACTGCTCTCTGGGAAGGCAGGAAATGCACCTCGGAGGTCTTCAAAAAATTACTTTATGCTCTTTGAAGAGTCTTGGAAGAAACTGCCAGCTTTTCAGATCTCTGCTGCGCTGACCTCCTGGTAATGGCTGCCCACTAGTGTTGCACTTGGCTGGAGTTCTCCTTCTTGATTTGGTTAATTGGATGAACAGGCTAGATCTCCATGCTGCAGTCCATCAGGACTAATCAGCTGGCTGTTTTCCACTCACACCAACTGGTGGTTTCTTGAGGAAGATTAGTAGATGCAATTCCAGCAGAGCATGTGCCAAGTTACTGTGTAGCCTTTGTTTTCTTATGGTGCTTCAGTGACTGGACAGACTTAGGAGCAGCAAAATTCAGTTTCAGATGCCTAAAGTTGAGAAACTTTCCATCCTTCCAAGATAGAAAACTTTTCCAAACTACCTATCAAACTTCATGAAAACTTTTTTGGCCTACCAAGCTAAATGTTGTAAGATGTACATTTTGTATATCTGGCTCTGGTAATTGGAGTTGGAAACCTGAAGTTGGTCTATCTTAGCACAGAGGGACACAGTAGTAGACGATCTGAGCCCAGGTACACTCATAAGACACTTGAAGACACCGTGAACAGTTAGCTGGAGTTTGAACTAGAAGAAGATAATGAAAATAGAGTTGGTCTTCACCCCTTGAGGTTGCTAAGGTTTAGAGACTTACTGAGAGTTTCAGGGACGTGTTTCATCCCCAGCATTCATGGGGCAGTATCTTGTGTCTTTACCCAGAAAGTGGGGAACGTCTGATCCTAGAGTTTATGCCTTGGTTTTTCATCTTCAGCCAATAATATGCAATAGGAGTGTTTTCTATGGCTTTGTTTTTGGGCTAATGAATCTTGAATTCTTCTCTACTGAGAACTGACCTCAAAAGCCACCAGGCAAAGCCCATGTGTAGAGGGCTAGTCCAGGATGTGGTGTAGAAGGTGCCTTCATGAGGTATGGGCCACCTTTTGCTAGAGCAGAGTGATGAATCTGGCCGGCCTACAGGCCACAGTCTCATGTGCTATACCAAAAGAGGTACAGCACATGATGAGAGGGCAACTGTAGTTGGTCTGTGTCTTGATGTATATATCAAGTGTAATTTGAAAAATGGGAATTAGATTTGGCTCCTCAGAGAACCCAGGCATTGAGATGTCCTGTTGCTGCTGAAGTGATCGGTCCAGGTGGTGTGAGGGTCTCCTGTGAAGGAGCAGGAGCAGAATTGGAGATGCCTGGGAAGAGTGAGATCAGTAAAGGATTTTAATGCCCTGTGAGAGCTCAGGAGTTTTCAGGGTCAGAGCTTTGGCCATAAGCACCTTATTTGCCAGTCAGGCACCCAGCTCCTCTTTTTGGAACTGATTCTTCCTAAATTAAGAGTCTAAGTGCTGTAATATAAATAAATAATAAAATTAATAAAAATAATAAAATTCAGTATTAAAATTGCCATTGGGAAAACCAATAAAAGAAAAAGCCACCAACCATGTAATGGCTACTTTTAACCACTTAACATACAGTTTAAATCTCTAAAGAGGAATAATAATACATTTATTTCTAAAGTACCTGAAGTTGCCAAAGGCACTCAGGGTGCTCTGCGATATAAAACCGTTTCTAAAAATAAATTAGCACATTATAAAAAGGCTCTGTGTAGTGGGTAGAGTAGCGGGTAGAGTAGTGTAGAGGGTACTTAGCGAGCAGATGAAACGTTTCTGACAGAACATGTTTCTTTTGGAAGAGGCTGATCTACTCAAATTGAATCAGTGTGTGGGAGTTTCCAATGGGAAGCAGCTAGCCGAGTGGTTTTGGGTGGGTTGGGTTTTTTTTTTTGTTTTTTTTTTTTTTTAAAAAGGTTAAAAAAATCTTCTGGAGATGCCAGCTGTGGTGCTGGAACAAAGGCAGTTGAGAGGAGGTGCTGTGGATGGAGGCCCCTCGGTTACATTCTGGCAATTCTGGGGATGCTTGTGGAGGCTGTGCAAGCCTGGTCTCCTCCATCACCATGTTCCCCTAACTCCTTCCAGAGACCTCTCGCAAGCCAGAAATCATAGAATCACAGAATCATATGGGATTGGAAGGGACCTGTGGAGATCATCTAGTCCAACCCTCCTGCTGGAGCGGGTCTACCTAGAGCAGGTTGCACAGGAACTTGTCCAGGCGGGTTTTGAATGTCTCCAGAGAAGGAGACTCCACCACCTCTCTGGGCAGCCTGTTCCAGTGCTCTACCACTCTCACAGTAAATAAGTTCCTCCTCTTGTTTAGGTGGAACTTCTTATACTCAAGTTTGTGCCCATTTCCTCTTGTCCTGTCACCGGGCACCACTGAGAAAAGACTAGCCCCATCCTCCTGACACCCTCCCTTTAAGTATTTGTAAGCATTGATCAGATCCCCCCTAAGTCTTCTCTTCTCAAGACTAAAAAGACCCAAGTCCCTCAGCCTTTCCTCATAGGAGAGATGATGCTCCAGGCATGCAGGGCTGCCAGCCGTGCCTGCGAGGCATCTGTGGCCGGGCGAGAGCCCTGCAGGGCGGCAGCGATGCTGCTGCTGAGGGTGGCTTTGTCTGTCAACAGCCAGCTGGCAGGGGCTGCCACGGGGGGCCCTGCTGGAAAAGCCATAAAAATTAAAAGCCAGGGAGGAGGATTCCCGAGCAGTGGAAGAGGAGGGGAGGGTTTGTTGTTATTTGCCGTGGCTTGGTTTGTACCGAAATTCCTTCCACAATGAGCTGTGCGGCGCTGGCCGGCATCCACCCGCATCAGCTGTTGGATATTTTCTTAGGAGCATCTCCCCCTCCTTCCTTTCTTCCCTCCCTCCCTCTCTCCCGCCGGATCCGGGCCGCCGTGATGCAATGCTTCTTGGAAAGTGGCATTCTCCATCCCGAGGAGCTTTCGGAAGCGCCCCTTTAGAAAGCTGAGCTCGGGTTGGGACGGCCTGGGAGGAAACCACGCTGTACTTTCATCCCTATCCTAGGGCCTAATTGAGTTTTGAATATAAATATAAACTTACAACAGACGTTTTGGTCGTTCTCTTTAGCTCGTCTCACAAAAAGCCCGTTTAATGATCTTTCTGAAGGCTGTTTCACTGAGGCAGCAGAAAGGCACCAGCTTTGCATCATTACTGAATAGTGCATAAAGGAATTATTTAGCAAGATGTTCTGTTTGTTAATAGACCCAAATCACGGTTTCTTTTACCAAATACTGCTTTTATTTGAGGTCTTTGAATGAATTTCATTCAAACAATGCTAACATCTGATGATAAAAACCACTAATGAGAGGAAAATCATCCCCGGTTTTGATCTAGAGCTCTCATTAATTCCAAACTTTGCTTTTAGTTCGTTTTGCTGATCAAATCATTAGAACAGTTTTTATTGCCGCTTTGGCTCCCTCCGAAGAGAGTTAGCTTTCCACAAGCTTAAACTCAATTCTCTTTGTTTTCCTTATACTGTGTCACATCACCCCGACAAAATGAAATGGTCCAGAGGGGGACTTCATCCAGTGGCCACCAGCACCAGATCCTGCACATCCAATAAACCTGGGGACAAGAGTCTGGGGTTTTTTCAGTTTAGGTATTGGACCCTACACCTTAACTGACACAGTCTTTGGTTTTGGGAGGATAATTTTTCCAGATGAAATAGGGGAGAAAATGATTTGTCTAGGGACATTCAGCACTGCACTGTGGGAATTTTTGCTCGATACATGATGTTTTCTGTACTTCTTTACACTGCTCCTTATACCTATTAACACGTTGTGCTGCCTTGTAAATTGTTTGCTAAATTATTTTCTGCAGTAGTATCAAGCTGCAATCAAGCTGCAAGATGTGATTTTTAAATTTTTTTGAAAAATTTTTTTTTAAAGATAGAAGCTCCGAAGTGTAAAGTTTGGGGATCTCTGAAACTTTTTGCAGTGCTTTCCTCACACCCCTGGCCAGGAGCTTGAGGAGGGCTGGAGGTGCAGGCACATTCCACCAAAGAGGTACCAGCAGGCAATACCATTCCCTCTGCAAATAGTATCTATATATTCTATATAAATCCTTGTGTCCCCTATAGAGCCAAAATTGTTTAGATTTTCACAGGAAACATAGAAGCACGTGGGAAAATTAGCTATATTTAAAAAGGTGAAACATGAAGGAGGGTTAAAACATCCCCTGTCCACCCACCCACCCCTCTGGGGTTGACCACGGTGCAGTAAGACACGGGGTGGGCAATCAAACTGACTCTCAAAGTATTTGCCCTCTGAAATTGCCACTGCCCTGGAGGGTGGAGGCCAGACCATTAGATTACTTGAAATTAATGAAGAAGGCAGACAACAGTTCTGTGTTAGGAGACCAGGAGATGATTCAAACCACATTAGTGGCAAGAAATGGAGAAAATAAATAATAAAAAATTAGTCTCAGCAAGCATAAGGGATAGAAGTGAAGGGGTTTGCATGCTTGAGATGTAAAATAATTCACATTCCCTTGCACTGTCTCACTAGCTGAATTTTTTCCTTAAATTCAGAATCAGCTTACTATATTATTTTCATGTAAAATAGACATGTAGAACAGTGAACAGAATGCTGTATTCAAGACAATGGCGAAAATAAATACTGTTGCAAAATCAGCTTTTGCTGGTGGTTCTAACCGTTCCCTTTCCCAGAGTGTTCTGTATCAGTTCAGAAAAAATAATTATTGTCTTAACCATGGAGTCACTTTTATATTTAGAAGCTTTACATTAGGAGCAAGCGAAGGTCCTGAGTTCTGAAGAGAAGAGGTAAAATAAAAAGAAAGTTATATCTGTCAGACTGAAGCTGTGTGTCTGAGAAGTGGCTTGCAGGAGAGGTTGCCGTAGATCGGTGTTAGGAGCTCATTACCAAGGGACTGTGCCGACTCCAGTGCTTAAGTGGGAAACTAAGATTCACGAGGAGGTGACTCCAGCACGTGTTCTTCTTTTAGCTTCTCCCACCTGGAAAATCATGCTGCTCAAATTGTTCAATAATGGTCCAGGCTTTACTGAGAGGTTTGAGGAGGGTAACCTTTGCCTGACTGGAGCTAATTTTCCATCTCAAGTTGTAGTGTCCTCTTCACACCTGAGGTTTTTCTGCAGTGAGAAGGTGCTCTTGTAAGAAGAGGGGAGGTTTTTTGAGGTTCTCTTGTTGGAAGCCTGTTCTGCCTAATGACCAATGGTCACAGAGGTTTAAGCTCAGTATCTAATGTGAGAGATTTTTGAAAACCTGATGTATTTGGCTCGTGGCCTAACAGTTTGTACTCCTGAGCACCTTGTTGAAGGCTATGACCTCTTCTTTTAGTGTACTTCATTGGCCAGAGTCTTCAGAGTGACCTTGCAGGAGACCCTGACAAGGCCCTGCGTACAAGTCCAGCGAGCTTGTGCTCTCTGTGAGAGATTTAAGGGGGAATCAAGTCATGCAGAGACTAACTGGAAGTGAGACATCTTCACTGGTGGGAATTTCATCCTACCCAAATTTCTCACACAGGCAGCTTTGCAAAGCTTAGCCTGAAAGGTCAGTCTAAGTTTTATATACTATTTCATCTGAAGGGAGAAAAAAAAATAAAAGAAGTTTCCTTTAACCTAGCTTACCCCAATTTTTTGCACATTAAACAGAAAAGAAAAAAAAAAAAAAAGTAAAAAAAACTTCTGCATAGAAGTAAATGAAATTTAAAAAACACTTCCCCGGAGAAGTGAAGCAGAAGTTAGGCAGCAGTGGAAGGGATAAAGCAGCTCTTCTAAAGCTGCTTTAACTGCGAAGTGAGAGCTTAACGCCGAGCGCAGTCAAAGACAGCCCCTGCTCAAGCGTGCTCAGCCCTTCAGTCCGTGGTTATGTTTGTTAGACTGAAAGTGGGTAAAGCTAAAACAAATAGTGGTATTCACCAGAGATTGATAAAATAGAGGTCACCTCTAGTAATGTATAGTAGAATTATTCTCCAAAGAGCTCAATTTTAATTACATACTGGTTTAAGAGTATTACTTGCACAAAACCCTGCTACCTGTTTATGCGTCCAAAACCTAATGGAGTTATATTGAATAACTGAAAGGCCCCCAAATCACACTGACAACTTGTCTTCTAAACTCTGTTATGTTTTGTCTTAGCACAAGTGCCAGTGCTAAAGATTATTGATGCAACTGCTTGCTTTTAGATGCTGAATCACATTAGCCTCCCTCCTGCCCTCCTATTTCATTAAGAATCTGGCTGCAGATCAAAAAATGTAATGCCTTCTCCATGTAGGGCCCCATAACTTTCACAAGCCCTAAAAAACCCACTGGCAGTGCATTGATTTCTCTTTCTTTTCTTCCTTTCTCCTGCTCACTCTTGCTTGCTTTTGTTCTGTTGCTCTCTCACTCTTTCTTTTTCCATTCTTTCTCTTTCTTTTGCTGTCTTTACTTCTTTCTCATTATTTCTTTTACCCCCACCTCTTCTTTCCTTCTCTCTCTTTCTCCGATTCCCCCTTTTTTTCTCATGGAAAGAGAGAGAAAAATAGAAGTAGGAGGAGGGCAATAGGTCAGCATGTGAGGAATTCCAGTTTAGCAGACAAAGCCAAAACGTTAATATATGTCTGTATATTGCATCTGAGATTTTTATTATATCTGCTCAGAACAGAGTAATTGTAAGTTGTTATTTTGTTTTCCCAAAGGGTAATTTTTTTGTTATTATTTTTTCTTCACTGCTGTTGTCTTTGTTATAATTTGGACAAGTCAGTACTCAGTCAACATAGTTTCATTCAGAAAAAAAATTCTGTATGGAAGGATCTCCTAAAAGCTCTGTTGGAGCAAAGACTAGAGGGTGACCTTACTAAAACCAGTGGGACTCTTGCCAGCAGTTTCAATGGGATCAGGATTCACCCCCAAATTCTGGATTCCAGCCAGGGGATTAGGTCCATCTGGCACGTAGGTGCTACAGGAGATCTCCAGAGCTCTGCTCTGGCCTTCACAGCAGGCTCAGTTTTTACCCCCAGATGGGGAATGCAGCAGGACTGCAAGAAATAAGGGTTTGTCCAGTATTGCAAGAAAAAATAATTCTTCTAGGTAATACTGATATTTCTAGAGTAACTCTTTGCCCCCAGAAACTTGGAAAGTCCCTTTCCTAGTGTCCCCTGCCAGTGCCAGGGAGAACTTCATCTTCACCTAATCTGTGAGCTCATGTCCCTCAGGTTGGCCAATGGAGCTGAGTTCTGCCGAGCCAGCACTACCTGACTGGGTGAAGGCACTGGTGCTCCAAGTCCTTCTGCCCACAGGCTGGCGATTCTTCCCCATGGCACTGCTGGGGGCTGATGGTTTTCACACAGTATTGGCCAACCAGGCTCTCTGCAAACAGCTGGGCACAAAGGGTTGTACTACAGTGAACAGAAGTGTTATGCTGAGATTCGTTTCCTTTTTCTTATTCAGTTTCTAAAATATCAGTATGTGCACTGCCCTCAGTCCCCACGAGCCTGGATGCACAAGCAGGAGCTGTACCAACACAAGCACCATTATACCTTCTTTAATGACTTGCTGCACAAGTTGGGAATCTAGCTGCCTCCCCCAAGTCAGGAGAAAAATCTTTTTTTAAGTTACCTAAAGATATAATTTTAAGTTCTTGTTTCAATAGAATGACACATCATTTTTGACAAGGTCTTGAAATCAATACTTCCCCCCAAACAAAAGATTCGCTTTTATATTCTTGCCGTATCTCTGCTTCTCCCCCAGCACCTCTGTGTGGCACCAGTTAGAAAGAGAAACAATCTCCACCATCTATCATTTCACCACCAACAGTGGTATTTGGAGCTAAAACAAATAAAAATCTTTGCCGAAGCAAAGTCTTGCAGTCACGTAATACCCATGTTAATATCTTGATTTGTTACTTGCTGATTTTAAGGAACATGTTTGTTTATTTATTGACTTATTTAGTGCTATACAGCCCAAGGCATTTATTCGTATAACTTTTAAAGTTGCTTCATTTGGAATAAGTTTCACGTAAAGATCATATTAATTAGGTC
This sequence comes from Scolopax mira, assembly GCA_004320125.1. Classification (NCBI taxonomy): domain Eukaryota; kingdom Metazoa; phylum Chordata; class Aves; order Charadriiformes; family Scolopacidae; genus Scolopax; species Scolopax mira. The sequence continues at coordinate 677,364 of BJBW01002577.1, forward strand.
CTACACCTAAAGTTCATCTTAATTAGCATTGTTTTTTTCCCTGAGGTTCTAGTAATTTGTTAGAATTCAACATAGATATTCTGGAGCACTAAACGGAGTGATAATTAGTCAACTGTTCTTCTTTCCGTTGCCTTCAACATGAGCAGGATTAGGCCTGCAAACCACTGTGTGTGTAAGTTGATACAACCATGGCGATTTCATTAAACATTTTAATAAATCTTTATCACATAAATACCCATAAATGCACGCATGCATTTATGTGCATATCCAATCCCATTTATTCTGAATAAGGAAAATAACTCTGCAGTTTTCTCTCATGTACCGTTTATTTTACGCATGTAAATTAATTTAGTTGTTTTTCATAACCATTCATATATTCCACTTCGTTTCACAACTAATTTCTGGGATTTGTTTGATAGTCAGCTATTATCTTTTTAGACATATGTACTTTCTTTGTATTTCTTGTTGCCATAGCTGAGCAAACAGTTGCTTGGTTCTTGATGTAATATTAAAACAAGTCCTATATCCTAAAACAGGACTGTGCAAATAAAACAGGACACTATTTTAGTGTAACAAATGCTTCATACTGAAGTTGTGAGAGATTATGATTACAGCTTTATGAGAATGGCTTTGCATTGTTTGGAATTTGTATTTGCTGAGTAGGGTAAAATTAAAGTGGTGCAGAAACACTGTAAAAGTAGTGTATGAAAATGTTTCCTGACTTTTGCAGCTCTAGGCACCTTCTAGACATCTTCCCAAAGCTGGGCCTTGTCGGCAGATGTGTAAAGTGTCCTGCTGATTAAGTGCAATCTGCAAGAAAGGTCTGGTTTTTGGTTTGGGGGATTTTGATTTTTTTTTTTTTTTTCATAGCTTTGTTTTTGAGATGAATTTTGTATCTTTTCCTACGTAGGCACTCTGCAGAGGCAGATGATTTTGCTAGGCTCATTTCCAAGTACCTGAGTTTTGTATCTCAAAGGGATTGAGGTGTCAAACTGAGCTCTGAATGCAGGTACCTAAGTCAGATTTAGTTTTGTCAGTTATGGCTGCTCAGAGAGGGTCAGATTCGGGATGACAGAATGAGACCAGATAAAGCTTCCTTCTGTGTGTGTGTCTGTACCACAAGCAGGAGACGTACCGTCAGCCACCTGGAGATGGACTCAAGATTGCTTTGGTCTCATTGCTCAAGTCACCATCTTATTTAGGATGCAGTGAAATGAGCTTCATCCCAGGCTGACAACAGAAGAAGGTAGCTAGGCCCTCCAGAGAGCTTGTGTAGCCCTTGCTGAAGGCCACATTGCTGATGCCTTTTCCACGACGGCTAATAAAGCTGGTCACACTAGAGGCTCTTAATGTGTATTTATACATATTGTCACCTCCCCTCCTGATGGCACATCCAGTGTGTCCCACAGACCTAGGGAAGGAGCGCCCCGTCTCTCCTCCCCTGCTTCAGCGGAGCAAGACCACTGCTGCACGGGGAGAAGGCGCTGCAGATGCACCCTGGTGCTCCCCCCATGTCGCTCTGACCGAGGGCAACCACACGCTAACCACACTAACCACACAATCACTTTCCCATCCCTTTACACCCTCTGATGTTTGAAATCGCTGTGCGTAGGAGGCTGCGCTGTTGTCCTTTGCTGGTTCTCCATCTCAGGAATGCCCGCCTTGACCACTCGGTGCCGCAGAGCTGACTTCTTGTCATGGGGCCTTTTGTACATGAATTAATGGGGATCTGGCGTTGGGCTTTCCAGGTGAGCTGTTAGAACATTGGTACCACTGCTGTAATGACCTTCAGAGTCAGGATGATGCCTCGCAGCTCCCAAGGCACCGCTCACGTCTGCTGAGCCGTGTCGCCGTGTGTGTCTGTGTGTCTCTGTGTGTGTGTGTGTGTGTGGCAAATGCAAAAAGGCACTTTTCAAGTTCCACAGCTGTAGGCAGATTAGGAAAAAGGGAGAGGCTGATGTAGAAGAAAAGAAGGAAGTGCGATCGAGGTGCAAACTTAAAAAAGAAATTTTTTTTTTTCTTTTTATTCCAGAATTTAAATAGGCTTGTACAGATGTATAGTGAGATGAGAGCACAGAATGCTAAATATAAAAACCTCTGGGCTGGTGTACAAACTGAGATTTCCAGAAAGAAATTCTTCACAGTGAGGGTGGTGAGACACTGGAACAGGTTGCCCAGGGAAGTCGTGGATGTCCCATCCCTGGAAGGGTTCAAGGCCAGGCTGGATAGGGCTTTGAGCAACCTGGTCTGGTGGGAGGTGTCCCTGCCCAGGGCAGGGGGTTGGAACTCGATGAATAGTTATGGGTATTCTTGGCCCTTCTAGCCTGTTGGGGGGTGTAAGCTGGCTGGTGGGTAATTGCTACCAACCAAATATGATAAACCAGGAGGTTGGGAAGACATGGTAGCCCACAATGCTTCTGAGGTACTTTGCAGATTGCAAAGCACTTGTCACTACAGAGAGTAAGAGGCTGGATAGTTATCCTCAGCTTTCATAGATTTTTTTCCTGGTTTAAACTATGATTTTCAGGTGAGTTATTGCTTCCCATAGTGCTTCATGGTAATCTATTCATGTGATGCTGGCTCAGGACACTCTAGAAATAATTTATTCCCAGACATATTAATTTAAGTCTGTCTCTGCATTCACCTCACTAAAGCACAATCTACGCATGTTCCCTATGAGCTTCTGGAGAGAGAAAAGGAGTTTTCTGGCAGAGAGATTTGGACCCCTTCACTAAGATTGCACTTAAACGCATAATATGGATTTCAGACGTGTGGACCTTTGAAGGCTGGAAATAATCAATTTGCATGACACGACAGAGTCCTGGAGCTGGTATGCTGCTCCAGCACGAGCAGAGGTGCCGTCTCCTGTAATCTAACAGGCATCCTTGGATAGAAATACAGAGGAAATTTTTTGGCTAGAAAATATATGAGAATCGAATGGAGTTGTAGCCATTTGGTCTGGCAGAGAATTTGTGCCATAGTCATTTTCCAGAAGCCTAAAGAGAAATCTATTGCACAGCAACACTAAAATAATTACCCTAAGGGTAAAGGTGGCCAGAAAAAAAGTGACAATCTTGTCATCCCAGTTTAACTGAAAAGTGACAAAGTTGTCATTTCATTTCATTGTCATTTCATTTCGCCTGTTTACTAATTCCTTCCTTGAGCATGGCTTTATTCTGCCTAGTCTTCTCCGTAGAAAGCAATATCCACAGAAAAATTCATCTTCTGTTTATTTCCTTTTACTTGTCTTGGTAATATAAATTTTAACTCTCAAAAATCTTCAGATGATATTAAGTATGTCAGTGTGGTACGTGAAGATATAACTGAGAGTAATGGGATGAAACTGAGCCAAAGCAAATGTTGGCGGAATAGCAGGAGATGGTCTGTTACTGAGGGCTGTTAGAGGAAGGTAGAGTTTCCCAAGGGAAGTGGTGGAAAAACCATCACTTGAGACATTTACGGCCAAACTGGACAAAACCTTTGAAAAGATATTTGAGGGGGCGAAAGTTTTCTTAAAGGATGTGGGGACTAAATGATCTAACAGGTCCTGCCTCAGGGCCACCCGGCCAAACTCACAGAGCCCGATCTCTACCTTTCACTGAATTTTTAGAGTTGGAAGGGACCATAGAGATCATCCAGTCCAACTCCTCTGCTGAAGCAGGATAGCCCAGAGCTAGAGCATGTTACTCAGGACGGCATCCAGGCAGGTCTGCAAAATCTCCAAAGAAGGGAACTCCACGACCTCCCTGGGCAGCCTGTTCCAGGGCTCTGGCACCCTCACTGTGAAGCATTTTTTCTGATATTTGAGTGGAACCTCCTACGTTCCAACTTGTGCCCGTTACCCCTTGTCCTCTCACTGGCAACCGCTGAAAAGAGT